>CAUYLG010009658.1:0-191059 GCA_963573385.1 Cacajao melanocephalus
ACATGAAAAAATGCTCATCATCACTGGCCATTAGAGAAATGCAAATCAAAACTACACTGAGATACCATCTCATGCCAGTTAGAATGGCAATCATTAAAAAATCTGGAGACAACAGATGCTGGAGAAGATGTGGAGAAATAGGAACACTTTTACACTGTTGGTGGGAGTGTAAATTAGTTCAACTATGGTGGAATACAGTTTGGCAATTCCTCAAGGACCTAGAAATAGAAATACCATTTGACCCAGCAATCCCATTACTGAGTATATATCCAAAGGATTGTAGATAGTTCTATTATAAGGACATATGCACATGAATGTTCATTGCAGCACTGTTTACAATAGCAAAGACTTGGAACCAACCCAAATGCCCATCGATGATAGACTGGACAGGAAAAATGTGGCACATAGGCACTGTGGAATACTATGCAGCCATAAAAAACGATGAGTTCATGTCCTTTGTAGGGACATGGATGAACCTGGAAACCATCATTCTCAGCAAACTGACACAAGAACAGAAAATCAAACACCACATGTTCTCACTCATAGGTGGGTGTTAAACAATGAGAACACATGGACACAGGGAGGGGAGCGTCACAAGCTGGGGTCAGTTGGGGGGAAATAGGGGAGGGACAGCAGTGGGTGGGGAGTTGGGGAGAGATAGCATGGGAAGAAATGCCAGATATAGGTGATGGGGAGGAAGGCAGCAAATCACACTGCCATGTGTGTACCTATGCAACAATCTTGCATGTTCTTCACATGTACCCCAAAACCTAAAATGCAATAAGAAATTTAAAAAATTAAAAAAATAAAATAAAGATGGAAGCATCACACTACCTGATTTTAAATTACATTACAAAATCATAGTACTCAAAACAACATGGTGCTGGCATAAAAAATAGACACATCAAACAATGGAATAGGATACAGAACCCAGAAATAAATGCACACATTTGTGCTCAATTGATCTTTGACAAGGTGCCAACTACACGCAATGGGGACAGGATGGTCTCCTCAACAAATTGTGATGAGAAAACTGTATATCCACATGCAGAAGAATGAAAGTGGATCCTTATCTCACACCGTATGCAAAAGTCAACTAAAGTAGATTAAGACCTAAAACTGTAAAACTAAAGGAAATCTAGGAAAAACACTTCTTGACATTGGGGTAAGCAGTGATTTTTTAGATATGACCTCAAAAGTATAGGCAACAAAAGCAGAAATAGACAAATAGATTGATTGAAGCAAAAAACTTTGCACACCAAAGGAAATGATCACTATGGAATAGGGAAAAAAATTGCAAACCATACATTTGATAGTGTTCATATCTGAAATATATAAGGAACTCATACAACTCAATAACAAGAAAACAAAGAACCTCTTTTAAAAATGGGCAAAAGACCAGAATAGACATTTCTCAAAAGAAGACTTGCAAATGGCCAACAAGTATATGAGAAGATGCTCCACATCACTAATCATCAGGGAAATCCAAACAGAAACCACAATGAGATATAACTTCACACATGTTAGAATGGCTATTACCAAAAAGACAAAAGATAACGTATTGGCAAGGATGTGGAGAAAATGGAACCCTTGTACACGATTGGTGGAAATGTAAATTAGTACAGCCATTATGGAAAATGGTGGTTCTTCAAAAAATTAAAAATAGAACTACCATACAATCCAGCAATCCCATTTCTGGATATAGATTCAAAGGAAGTGAAATCAGTATATTAGAAGAGCTATCTGCAGCCCCATTTTTACTGCAGCATTTTCAAAATCTCCAAGATATGGAATCACACAAATTATCTGTTGAAGGATGAATGGATAAAGAAAATGTGGTATATATACACATTGGAATACTATTCAGCTTTTAAAAAGAAAGACATTCTGTCATTTGCGATAACATGGATGAACCTGGAGGGCCTTTCACTAAATGAAATGTTAGATGCAGTAAGACAAATACTGCATTATCTCATTTACATGTGCAATCTGAAAAAAATCAAACTCAGAAGTAGAGAGTGGAATGGTGATTATTGGGGACTTGGAGCAGGAGGTAGGGGTGAAAAATGAGAAGGAGACATTTGTCAAAAGGTACAAAGTTTCAATTAGGATGAATAGTTCTGGAGATCTATTATAGAGAATGGTGACTAAAATTTATAATGTATTGTATACTTGAAATGACTAAGAACATAGATATTAAATGTTCTTATCACAAAATAGAAATAACTATGCTACATGTTATGATATGTTAATTAGCATGATTGTGGTAATCATTTCACAATGTATATGTATATCAATGTATATGTATATGTGTATCACATATATGCATATGTGCACTGTAAATATATATAATTTTTATAAATGCACAAAAAGTACATGAGAAGATGCTTAACATCACTAATCATCAGGGAAATGCAAATAGAAACCATAGTGAGATATAACATTCACATGTTAGAATGGCTATTAACAAAAAGACAAATGATAACATGTATTAGCAAGGATATCCTGTGTTCATGGACTGGAAGAATTTAACATTGTTAAAATGTTCATACAACCAAATTGATCTATTGATTCACTGCAGGTATATTTAATTTGTCAATTACACCTCAGTAAAGATGTGAAAAAACAAAGAACTACCAAGGAATACCATATAATCAAATTTGGGTGAGACTTGCCTCATCTTGAAGCAAACTTCCTCTCTAGCTGTGAACCTGTGAAACCAGACAAGTTATGTGCTTCCAAAATGCAATGGTAGGACAGGCATAGAGGAGACATTTCTATGCCAAAAGGGAAAAAATGGAAAAAGGAATGGATGATGTGTCCTAATGAAGTCTAAAGCCCAAAAAGGCAAATTCTATTTGATGTTGAGACTTGAAAATAATCCTTTTTGGTTCAATATTTTGCTCTCCAGTTCCTCTGGGATGGCAGGGTCACCCTGATGGCTCTGTGGGTGAGACAGATTCTCTCTGCAAGGGCCCTGCCCATGTGGCTCCCTGTAAGGGTGGCTCCTGCCCTAGAGGCACTGAACAGGGTCATCCTGCCCTGCAGAAACTGGAGAGGCAGCCCACCCTTTGAAACCTAGAAGGAAACAGTCCTGCTCCCTGGGCCTCTTTTGAGAGCAGCAGCCCCAATGATCTCTGAACCCCTTTAGGGGTATTTCTTCTTTTTTCTTGAATAGTGGTCCAGTCCTTGTAGAATCCAAGAAGTCCCACAATCTGCCTTAATTCTATTCTGCTTTCTCTGCACCGTTTAATTCAAGCTCTTAGTGTCTTAGCTAGTATAATCTCATCTCTGTTCCTGGCTTCTGTCTAGAGAGCTGATGAAGTCCCTGAGTCCCATCATCTCTTTATTCTGTCCATTAATCCAGAACTTTTTCTAGGCACTGGAAGCAAAAAGGTATATAAGATATTGTTTCTACCATGTTATATGCTTCTTTAGCAATATGTTTCTACTCTGGTTCAAAACCTAGCACTCACAGATTGTTGTATGACCTCATTTAATCCTACTCACCTTCTTAAAAGCTCTGTCTCCAATACAGTCACATTGAGAGTTAGGCTTCAACATAAGAGTGGTGGTGAGAGTGGGTACAAAATTCAGGCTATACCATCTAACATACATGTTATATATGTAACACATGTACAGCATGGTGACTATAATTAATAATAATGTATACTTCTATGCAAACATACATTTACGTATTTATCTTTGTGCTGAACTTAGGAAAAAAAATTGAGTTGCACATATATCCCATAGAATGCTATACAGCCATCAAAAAGAATGAAGTCATGTCCTTTGCGGCAACATGGATACAGCTGGAGGCCATTATTCTAAGTGAATTAAGGCAGACATAGACAATCAAATACTGTATGTTTTTCTTTTTTGCATGTTCTGACATAAGTGGGAACTAAACAATGAGTGCACATGGACATAAAGATGGAAACAATAGATACTGGGGTCTGCAAAAGACAGGAGAGAGGGAGGAAGTGGGGCAACAGCTGAAAAACTACCTATCAAATACTGTGTTCACTATTTGAGTGATGGGATTAATAAAAGTCCAAACCCCAGTATTATGTAATATATCCATATAACAAACCTGTATATATACACCTTGAAATGAAAAAAAAATAAACATATAAAAGGAAACCATATTACTGTCTAAGGACATTCCTAAGAAAGTTTGCTTTTTTGAAAACATTTAATGTAATCATCATTACACTACATATTCTGCAAAATTTAAATGTTATGGTTCATTGTATTATGTTTTATATCTCTAACTTTTTAATTTAATTTTTGGCTTAAAGTAAAACTTTAAATGGATCTGAATGAATAGGATAATGTATGTGTATATTCCTTGCCCATATTCAATAAGGGCTTCAGAATTAAGAACATTAGTCAGAAAACATGATATAGAAAAGAAAAAAGAAAATAAATATTTCTTAGCTGATTTCAGAATATATTTTATGTCTTAAATAAAAATGTCTGAATTGGGAAAATATGTCTTGGGACATGTTTCAGAATGTAGTAAGCAAGTTCTTTCTATGCATTTAACTCATTGTTTCTTGTAGGGAGAAAATATAATTTCTTTTCTTTCCCTTATAGATTCGTAGTTGAGATACTTTCCTGAAAAGTTAGATTAACAAGAGAAAAACTCAGCTAAAGTGTATTAACACATGCTGTACCCATCACATGGGAGAGGCCTCAGTTCAGAAGTATTTCTCTCTCAAGGCAGTGGCATAGGGCTTTTCATAAATAGTACTTTAATAAAGAATTATGCATTCTATATAGTGACAAAACAAAGAATAGAGTATCTCTAGACTTCCAAAAAGCAGGAAAATGTGGGAAGATACATTCATGGAAAGAACAAAGTCTCCTCCAGGATCTTCTGGCACCACTGTCTCTGAGTTCTACTTCTGAGCTGATAAGCAAGTGTTGTAAATGTGCCTGCCTTTAGGTGAGAAAGGCAAAGAGGAAGGGCAGAATGTGCACCCCAGCATTTTAACCTTATTCTTCTTTCTTCTTTTTATTTTTCTTCTTTTTTTTTTGAGACAGAGTCTCGCTCTGCTGCCAGGCTGGAGTGCAATGGCACTATCTTGGCTCATTGTAACCTCCGCCTCCCAGGTTCAAGAGATTCTCCTGCCTCAGCCTCCCTAGTAGCTGGGACTACAGGCCCATGCCATCACACCCAGCTAATTCTTGTATTTTTAGTAGAGACGGGGTTTCACCATATTGGCCAGAATGTTCTCCATCTCTTGACCTCACGATCCACCTGCCTTGGCTGCCCAAAGTGTTGGGATTACGGGTGTGAGCCATCACGCCTGGCATAACCTTCTTTAGCTCAGTGATCCCCAGTATTTCAGAGAGGAATATTTTTGTTTCCTTCAGTAACAATTAAAACACACACACACACACATCTCAGAATTTACACAAAATGAAGTAGTAAGTGACTTTCTGGAAAGGGATTGGGGCCACTGGAAAAGGTATGGGTTCCATATACTACCAGACCTAATAATTCTATTAATAGTTCATCAGTGAGGATTCATTTATTTGCATACTCTCTCCTTCCTGAAGGGATTTAAGGCATCTTTCTAAGAGTAAAATGCAATAAAGGTCATATCATTGAAGTAAGGATAGGGGGAAAAGATATAAGATGAGAAGAGTTTATATGCCTGCAACATAAAGGAAAGGCATCATTGTGATGGTGATTTAAGAATTTCAGCTTCCAGGTATCTAACATAAAAAGGAAGACACAAGTCACAGATGGATCTTCCTCACTCAAAAGGAAGAAATGTTAGACCCAAAAGAAAAATAAGGTGTTTCTTTACTAAACTCTAAGAAACATTCTTCTTTTAAGGGCATTATAAATGTGGGATTGCCAAGGGGTAAGACATGCTTGAAATTAAATTGGATGCTTCAGAAAGTTTTTTTTTTTTTTTTTTTTTTTTTTTTTTTGCTGCTACTAAGTTATCTTAATTAAAAATGGCCTTCGAAAACACTAGTACTTCCATGGCATGAGGAATATATACAGTGAATCATTTGATCTGGTTCACCCTTAGAACTGATCGACAAACCTAAATGTTGATGATAATATCTTAGTCTGTTTTGTGTTGCTATAACAGAATACCTGAGACTAAATAATTTATAAAAACAAGAGGCTTATTTAGCTCGCTGTTCTGGAGGCTGAGAAGTACAAGAAGCCTGATACTGGCATCTTCCTGGCTTCTGGTTTTAGGGCTTTTGTGCTGTGTCATAACATGGTGGAGAAGGTGAAAGGGGAAGCAGGCACATGAGAGGAGGCAAGACCCAAGAGGTGTACTGGATTTATAATAACCAGCCCTTGAGGGAATGAATCCATCCTCAAAACAATCTAATCTCATCAGAGAGATAACTCACTCACAACTATTAGAATGGCACCAAGCAATTCATGAGGGATCTGTTTCCATGTCCCAAACACTTCCCACTAGGTCCCACCTCCCAAAACCTCCACACTGGGAATCAAATTTCAACATGAGTTTTGGTGAGAAAAAACTCAAACCATAGTAATGTCATTTCATAAAATTCTGCAGTCAGCCTGTTCTAGGCACGTGTTTTTAACTGATATGCAACCATTCAGAATGTAAGCTAAATATGCTTTTTAACTGTCTAATTTCATGTTTTAAACATGTGTAATGTGATCTGTATCTAATTTTCTATTTGACATAAACATTTGCTGCTTTTATACCGTCTCACTGTTGTATTTAATTCAAGGAGGTGTTCATTTCCTTAAAACGTAAGTGACTTGTGACATTAAGCTACTTCAGAGTAAGAAATGTCCTTGTGCAAAATGTGTTTCCTAAAATAATGTAGTACTTCCTTTTGGTTTTATGCAGCAGATTCACCTCATATATTCTGACATATTTTTCGAGAACATGCATTTACCTAACCATAAAGAAAGCAACTTTATGGAAATATAGAAACTTTTGGATAAGCAGTAAAAAGAAAAGTAGTATATTTTGTTATTCTGAAGGAATAATTGTGTGCCTCCATATGCTTTTAAAAAGCATACATACTTAAGAAAAATAATCACACATAATTATACTTATTGGCCCTGTGTATTAGTCTGTTTTCACACTGCTATAAAGAAACTACTTGGCCAGGGTGGGCGGATCCCAAGGCCAGGAGTTTGAGACCAGCCTGGCCAACATGGTGAAAACCCAATCTCTACTAAAAATACAAAAATTAGACAGATGTGGTGGCATGCACTTATAGTCTCAGCTACACAGGAGGCTGAGACGGAAGAATCACTTGAACCGGGGAGGCAGAGGTTGCAGTGAGCCAAGACCATGCCATTGCACTCCAGCCTGGGTGACAGAGTAAGACACTGGAAAAAAAAAAAAAAAAAAAGCGAGACTGGTGAGACTGGGTCATTTTTAAAGGAAAGAGGTTTAATTGACTCACAGTTTTGCATGGCTGGGAAGCCTCAAGAAACTTACAATCATGGCAGAAGGTAGAAGGGGAAGGGGAAGCAAGGCATGTCTTACATAGCAGGAGGTGAGAGAGAATAGTGCAAGGCGGAACTGCCAAACACTTTTAAAAACAATCAGATCCCACGAGAACTCACTCACTGTCACAAGAACAGCATGACGGGAGAAACCACCCCTATAATCCAATCACCTCCTATCAAATTCCTCCCTTGACACACAGGGATTACAATTTTAGATGAGATTTGGGCAGGGACACAGAGCGAAACCATATCACCCTAAAAATTAAAAGAAAAATTCTAGGTATTCTTTATTTTTATTTTTATTGTTTGAGACAGGATAGTGCTCTGCTGCTGAGGCTGAAGTGCAGTGGTGCAATCTTGACTCACTGCAACCTCTGCCTCCCAAGCTCAAGTGATTCTCATGCCTCAGCCTCCCAAATAGCCACACCCGCTAATTTTTGTATTTTTTGTAGAGACAGGGTTTTACCATGCTGGCCAGGCTGGTCTTGAACTCCTGGCCACAAGTGATCCATCAAGCCAAGGCCTCCCAAAGTGCTGGAGTTACAGGTGTGAGCCACCACAACCAGAGATTGTAGGTATTCTTTAAATCGTAATAAATCATCAGTCCCTCTAACCCCATACAAAACCATGTAGAAAATTATTCAAAACAATTTTACATTTCTCCCTCCCTCCTTGCCATCTTTCCTTATTGTCTTCCTCCTTTCCTCCCTCCCTTCCTTATTTCTCCCCGTCTTCCTTCTTATCTCTTAAAATAAATAACAACATTAAATAAACAAACTTACAAAAATTATCTGGGCGTGGTGGTACACACCTGTAATCCCAGCTACTTAGGAGGCTGAGGCAGGAGAATAGCTTTAACATGGGAGGTGGAGGTTGGAGTGAGCGGAGATTGTGCCATTGCACTCCAGCCTGGGCAACAGAGTGAGATTTTATCTCAAAAAAGACAAAAACAAAAAACAAAACCTATGTCTCTATGTGGCTAGTATAATCTGTACAATACATAGATAGTCATTTTATTGGTTAAACATAAAATCTTAGAATTATTAGAAGTATTTTATAATTTGATTTGATATTAAGCAACTTGGACAAGACTTGCATCCAATAGGTTACTAAAAGACTTCTTTTGTATACTTTTATAAAACTTTATTTCTTGATACTGGAAATTAGAGACTTCAATTTATTAATTATTGGTGAATTAGAGAAAGTCTTAGGGAGACTAGAGATGTCAGGTTCAAAATGTTGAAGAAAAAGGGCTGACGTGATCTGATGGTTCTTCTATGGCAAGAGGCAGTTGAATGCAGTAGATTGACTTTAGCCAAGAAAGCTCAAGTAAGAATATATATTTGGCTTCTGTCCTTCACCCTTCCCATTATATTTTAAGACTGTCTATGTAGAAATCTTTCATTCACTTATATTATTTTTAAACATAGAAGTCATACTTTTCGAGTGATATGTTAACCAATTGTGTTAAAAGGTGTCAGTTGGCAGAAAATCAAATGTAAGTAAGTACTCTTGCTCTCATCACATTCATATTAAATCAATTTAATGTGTCAAATATTATTTAAATTTGTTTTATTTTTAATGCTATTGAACTGAAGAGCACTACACAAAGAAATCAAAGTCAGCAAATTTAGAGCAAATAATACTGGTTTTCTCAAAAGTATGAAAATCAGTAATGAAAAGTAACATATATATAACTTTTGAAAGCATGGAAATCAATAAGATAATATACATACCATATAATTTACTCATTTTTTAAAAATCTGTTTGTAAACTGCCCAAGTTAAGTTGTTAGATTCTAAATCTGTGTCTTAAATGGTCAAACTTTTTAAGATTAGGTAAATCTTTGTATTTGTAAATTCTTTACTGTGCTGATCTCAATATTTAAACTAGATGTGAAATTAAATAAGGAGAATCTACCAGTCAGTTACTATTAATTTAATCTCTTTGGGTAGATCTAAAAGAGTTGGACAATAAAAAATCCAGTGTACTAAAAACATCCTTTAGTTGTCAAAACATTCCCATATGTTCATATTTACTGAAGCAGAAATGATATTCTAAAGCCTTTACCTGAATTGGAATGAGTTTTCATAGGCATTTTAGACAACTGATTTTAATGGAACCGTTTCATGTTTTCCCTTGTTTGCAAAATTCAGGAAGAAACTCTTTCAAGATGATTCATGTTGATAGAGCTTTTCCTCATTCGTCTTATTACAGGTGAATTACAGCAGTAAAGAAGTCCTTTTTTGTTATTTTCACATGCATTTTGGTCCTAAACAGGATTTTATAAGCTACAAAGCATAAAAATATCCAGTACTCTAAAGAATTAATTTAGAGAACCTAAGCATATTGCACAGAACATAAAGTTGACCTTTACTGTCTCTGGCTTTTGGAATGGAGGGGGATGTAGAACACATCATAGATTTAATGTGGCACATCGTTGTCTGTAGAAACTTGGGTGGGATTGTGACTGCTTGCCCATTGCACCCAGTGATTGAATCTGCTGTCACCAGCATCCTGATAATAATGAACATTCAGCTTAACGACCGTGATTATGATTATCATAATTGATATGCGAGTGCAGTGTGTGGGGATCATTACAGCTGAACTGTACAGCAGAGAAACATGCCTCAGTTATGGATAATTTTACTTTCATGCATTGATTGGAATAAAATATGCCTTTCTATTTAAACAGACCAGCTTCATATAATTTTAAGAATCTTTCCATACATGCTGATTGATGATTATGCACTCGCTGAAAAACAGACCCTTACAGTTGTTTGTTTTGTGTTGTTTCATTTCATTAGTAAATGTAAACAATTAAATAATCAGGTGTAATTGAGGGAAAATATTTTGCTTATGAGGATGGCCTTCAATAATCAAATATTCAGTTTAAGTGCTTTTTCTCTCTCTCCCTCTTTGACAATATATTAGAGACTGAATTTCTTCAGTTTTCTTCCTCTGATTACCCTTGTTTAGTCTTTCTAAGGACAGTAGGCTTCAGGAAAAGTATAAATTTGTACACATTTTTATTATAAAGCTATAGATGCATTTGTATATGCATATATTTATGGATGTATATGTATACTGTAGTCTATTATGCATTTCAGAAAATTGGGCAGAGCCAAATATTATATTACTTACTAAAATAATATTTTACCTATAGAATACTTTAAATATATTGTGTTAAGATATATACATTTATGCTACCTATGCTTTTTAATCTGGTTTGTTTCTAATCAACTTGATACATTGTTTAGTAATTTCCAATTATGCTTTTTAAAATGATTACAACAGAGTTTCTGATTTGAATGTTAACTTGTGAATGAAAATAATATGTGCAATGATGTGTCCAAGATTTTCAAAAGATTAGATCTGAGCATATTAGTTGTAATCATTAACCTAAGGGCACAATTTGCATTCAATTCTAAAATATTTCATTTGAGTGAGGAACAAACATAATGGAACAAATTTTTACAAAGAAGCGTGGTAAGCCATTTTTAAAAATCTTTATATTTTGTAACTGTAATAAAGCTTGAAACTGAGAGATCTCTTCATTAGACTATTAATAACTGTACAGCTCTGAAGAGACTATGGTTAACATTTCCTTCTGAGGTATGTAAGATTTACATTACCCCAGGTAAGATGCTTGCCCTAGATGTGCAGCTGTACACTGTGGTGGAGGACAAAATCTTTGTCTGACAGTGAGAGGTTTAATAGCTTGCCTATAAAAATTTCCTTCTGCAAGTTTTTAGTCCCAATGTGATTCTTCAACTTTATGAAAAGTTTCTCCTGAAGTTGGTAAGTCTCAGACCAGGTGCAATGGCTCATTCCTGTAATCCTAGCATTTTGGGAGGCTGAGACAGGAGGATCCCTTGAGCCTAGGAGTTTGAGACCAGCCTGGGCAACATAGTGAGACCCTGTCTCCACAAAAAATTAAAAATTATCTGGGCATGGTGGCACATGTCCATAGTTCCAATCCATAGCTATTTGAGGTGGGAGGATTGTAGTAGAGACAGGGTTTCACTATGTTGGCCAGGCTGGTCTCAAACTCTTGACCTCATGATCCACCTGCCTCAGCCTCCCAAAGTGCTGGGATTACAGGTGTGAGCCACCACACCTGGCCACCTCATCTCTTAAAAAAATAAAATAAGAAGTTTGTAAGTCTCTAAAAATTCAACATCTGCTAGTCTTCTCTGCAATGTCGATCATCTAGAATGAGAGTTAAATTCTTCATCTGACAAAGATCATGGAATATGGTATCTCTGCATTTCTCTACAATTAAACTCTTAACCTTATGTTTTTAAATTTAAAGGCCTCAATTTACTTTTTTCTTGTTGTTGTAGAAAACTGGGCCAAGGTATCAGTGTGAATTGTGGCCTCCATACCTGTTGCCTTCATCCCCAAGTATAACATTGTTGCTTTAATATCTTTCTGTGACTTTGTGGTCTTGATTTGACTCATACAAGAGAAGGTTTACTTAGAATAAAGGGACCCCAAATGACTGGAAATATAAATAAGAAATGTACATTATGCCTTAGAAAGAGGCAGGCTTTGGTCTTAAGAATCATAGAAGTACTTGAAACATAATATGAACACAAAAGTTAGCTAATAGTACTTAGTCAAATGTCCTTCTGGCTGTATCTGGAGGTTTGGCATGAAGAATTCAAATGGGTATTTATGTGTACTTCTAGGTAGGCCCCTATCAAACCATTTAACAGCAACATGTTTTGGGTACTGCCACTGAGATGAACGTTTTTATACGTATACATATATCTTTGCCCTAGTGATTTCCTAAAAGTAAAATTTCTAAGTCAATGTATGTGATGGTTAATTTTATGTCAGTTTGACTAGACTGTAATACCATTGTTTAATCAAACACTGGTCTAGGTGATATTGTGAAGGTGTTTTGCAGATGTTCTTAAAATCTATAATCAGTTGACTTTATGTAAAGCAGATTACCTTTCATAATGTGGGTGGGTCTCATTCAATTAGTTGGAGGTTTTAAGAACAAAAAGAGAGGGTTACCAGGGAAGGTATTCTGCCTCAAGGCTGCAACATCAATTCCTGTTTGTGTTTTCAGTTTACTGAAGTGAACTGCCCTACAGATTTTAAACCTGCCAGTTTCCAAAATTGCATAAGCCAATTCTTTAAAATAAATTCACCTCTCCTCCATCTATCTCATTGGTTCTCTTTCCCTGGATAACCCTGACTGATGTCGAGTGATCACATATTATTAATAATTTCACTATGCATTGTCAAACTGCTTAAAGAAAAAAATAACTTATTCCATATATATATATATATATATATATATATATCCCTTCACTGTCATTAACATTGGTTATGCTCAGTGGTTTTTACAAAAGATGTACTCACATGTTTAGTCTTAGATCAATTGGAATTTTGTTTGCTACTGAATAAATGTATAGATTAATTTAGGGGAAATTGACTTTTAATATTTTGAGTCTTAACATTCGAGAACATGCTTTGTCTCTCAATTTATTAAAACTTGTTAAATTGGCCTTGAGAGTTTTATAACTTTTCCAGTTTCTACTTATTGGCTAAGCATGTTTCTAATTATTTATATTTCTATTCTGATTAGGATTTTCTTTTACCTTATTATTTATTATTTTTTTAAAACTATTGCTTTATGTGCTATGTTTTAATGATTGCTTTATGAATTTTTCTGCTAATTCTAGCAGTGAGGCTTACTAGGTAGATAATTATATCATCTGCACATATTTATATATTTAATCTTCTGTCTTTTACTTTACAATCTTTTTACTTCATTTAAAAACTTTTTTGTCATATTAATTAACACATAGCCTAATGAAATATAGATAAAAATGGTCATCATTTACTTCTGAATATAAAATTGGCTATTGGATACATAATACTCACACACACACAACTACTTGATAGTGTCATATATCCATATAACTAGTTAAATTATGATATTGAAATATTAAGAGGTTATTACCTTTTTGAGTGAGGTAATTGTTGAATTCTATTAAATAATATCTTAGAATCTAAAAAGATCAATGTGTTTTTCTTCCTTAATCTTTTAAAACAGTGTACTACATCAATATATGCCGTAATATTCAACTATCCTTGTGTTCCTAGTATAAATCCTCTCTAGTTTTGTAAAGTGTTATTCTCTCAGCATGATGCTAAAATTGATCTAGTTTTTATACATACTGTCGATCAAATCTCTTATATGTGTCTAGTTTTCTCATAACACAGCTATTCTTATCTGCTTTTACTTCCTTTGGGTTCAGCTCATGAATTAGTCTTACAGGGAACTGGGCTTAAAAAAATGAGAAGAAAAAAGTTTTAGTAAATATTATAGAAGTTATGTTTTAGTGAAATCTGAAATCTGTTTTAAGACAGTTAAAGGATATCAAACTGGAGGATATTTAATAAGCGCATCCTCTCATTTCTCCCAGTTTCTTGTGAACAAAGCTTCTAGATGGTGATATGGTTTGGCTGTGTCCCCAGACTAATCTCATCTTGCACTGTAGTTGCCATAATCCCCAAACTGTGGTGGGAGGGACCCAGTGGAGGTAATCGAATTATAGGGTCAGATTCCCCCTCATTATGAGAATAATATCGAGCAAGTTCTCGTAAGATCTGATGGTTTTCAAAGCGGCTTCCCCCTTCACTGGGCTCTCCTTCTTCCTGTCATCATGTGGAGAAGGACATGTTTGCTTCTCCTTCTGCCATGGTTATAAGTTTCCTGAGGCCTCCGCAGCCCTGTGGACCTGTGAGTCAATTAAACCTCTTTCCTATATAATTTACCCAGTCTTGGGCAGTTCTTTATAGCAGTGTGAAAATGGACTAACACAGATGGTGATGACGGTGTGTGTGTCTATCCACAGTAAGATCCTCAACTCAGTGGGAACATATCAAATCAATTTTACCCTCACCATGTTGTCCTGAAATTGGAGCATAATTAACCTCACATGGTTTCAAAAGCCACCTTTAAATGGGCTACATTACATGAGTCTAATATTTTTCTTCTAGGTACAATTTTCTGCTCTGCTGTTGGCCTCATCTTTCTATTTGTCTATAGGTTAATGACTAGGATCACACATGCCTAGTCTACAGGCATGCCCAATAATTTCCTTGTAACTTTATGAAGTATTTTGTATTACTGAACTTCCGCTTCCCATGTATCTCTGCATGCTGATTGTCCTCTTAATTTTAGCATTTCTGGTACGGTCCCTATTCTTTATTCTCATTCAGAATAGGAAATCTGAAAGAATTAAATTGAATTTTTCATGCTTTTCTGAAAATTATATTTTACATAATTAAATTGCAAGAATTCACTTTAATTTTAGAAAATTTAGAAAAGAGAGAAGCAAATAAAGAAAATAAAACCACCTATTATTCATTGCCAGTATTTTATTATTCTTACAGCACTATTTCAATCTCACTTTTGTACATATAACCTACCATGCAGACACATACGGAAAGTATGATTCCACTTGATATATTATTTCATAGCCTGTTGTATTTGTTTACCATTCTGGACATTACAATTTGCCTGAGTGCTCTGAATATTTTTCTTTGTCTTTAAAGATTAATACAGTCAATCATCACTTTAATGGGGATACATTCTGAGAAATGTATCATTAGATAATTTAGTTGTGTGAACATCATCAAGTGTACTTACACAAACCTAGATGGTATAACCTGCTACAGACCTGTGCTATATGGTATAGCCTATTGCTCCTAAGGTACAAACCTGTACAGCATGTTATTGTGCTGAATATTGTAGACAGTTGTAATGCAATGTAAATATTTATTAGATTATGGTTCTAAATATTCTTTTTTACTCTTTTGTTTATCAACTTAGGGACTCTAATTATATTTAACGTTGGCTCTTCTTTGCCTGTCTTCTTCCACTTTGACCCTTTTCTCTCTCACCCATATTACTTATTTTATTTTCCTTTTTTTTTTTTTTTTTTTTTTTGCTTTCCTTTAAATTTGTATTCAAATCTATTTTCTTTGGGCCATGTATAATTTACTCTTCATATCTAATATGGTTTTGTCTTTTTCCTCAATTTATTTTCTGGGTTTAAATAAGTTCCCTGCATATCTTTCTGGTTTTTGGTACATTTCTGTTCCTCGTTTGTGAGTTTTTATATAAAAATATTTCTTAATTCTTGTTTGAGAATATTTAATTCAATTTGGAATGTTTTCTTATTGTTTTCCAGAATTTTCACTTGCTGAAACATTTGAATTCTCACTTTGATTTTTTTCTCACAGTGACTTTTTAATGAAGTTCTGTTTTACTTATTTTCTTTATTTTATGGACAGAGTTCCTAGGTCAAGCACAGACTTTTCTGTCACTATGGAAAATTCAGTTTCTTTAATAAAATGATGTTGTAGGGAAGAAGCTGATGTCTTGTAGTTTTATTTCTGCAGGTTCCTTATTTTTCCACTTTTACTTTCTTCTTTCCTTTCATTTCTGACTCAAGGGGACATCTTTCTATCTCTGGCTCCCGCTTCCCTAGAAGTAATCTCTTCAGATTCAGGGCTCTTCTCTATAGTTGATGTCATGAACTATCAAGTCACAGGCCTGTGTTTAGCCTTTTAATACTTAGTTTTGAACTTTATCTTTCTGGAGTTTATTTTGTCAGTGTTCTCTGTGCCTCTCACCTCTTTCTATAGGCTTTAGTAAGCTTTCTCTCCCTTTGCTTTTTACACCCAAAGATTTGCAACAATGAGGAAAGCTACTTTATTGACTCTTAGAATTTGAGACTTCTTTCTTTAATTATAAGTAACTTGATATTTGTATTCTTTGTTTCCTAGTAAGGCTGAAGGTTTGTGTCATGTATAGTTTTACTTGCGTTCCTTAATAATGTTATGATGTATGGAGTGATTTGGATTTAGGCAGTTTCCATTTTCTTAAGGCCAACTAAAACTCCTTGAAGATCATATTTTGTGACAATTATCTTTAGTCATTCAGCAAATGATGAACACCTTCTTTGGGGCAGGAAGTATGCTAGACAGTTTAGAATGTAAATTAATCACTGTTCTAAATGCCCCAAAGAAAAAGGTCATATATCTATGAGACTGGATAGTAAAGAACCCTAACTTATCTAGGAAATCTGGAGGAACTGCCAGAGAAAATGGTGCTTCATCTCAAATGGGAAGAAATGGTGATCACAAATAGGAATACTCTGTGTGTGTGTGTGTGTGTGTGTGTGTCTTTGGTGAGTGAGTGGATTCGGGAGGTAGCTTCTGCACAGGAGGATCAACATGTGCTAAACACCTATGATTGCAGGCAACATGGACGTTCAATTCTCGAGGAACATGAACTTTCTAGTTTCAAGAGGTTATTAGGGCTGAAGTTGAGAGAATAAGGACAAATATGTTAGATGATAAGACTGGAGATCTGGCTAGATATAGAACATGTAGTTACCCTCTGTGCCATCCTAAAGAATTCAATCTTTAGTCTAGGAAAGTTAAATGGTTTTAAGCAAGGATTGGAAAATGAAGTTTATGCTTTTTAAGTTTTCTCTGGATACAATGTGGATACTGAATTTTAGGGAGGCCAGAATGAATGGAGAAGAGACAAATTTGTGAGCAGTAGTCCAAATTATATTTAATATTAGTTTGTTCTAGAAGAATGGCAGTGGATTTGGAGAGATATGAATTAACTTTAGAAGTATTAAGAATACAGATAATGTTAAAACTTGAAAATGGATTGAATATGATGGAGTAAGAAAAAAGGAGGTTTTCTGATTACTTTTAAGTTTCTGCAAAAGGCTACTAGATTTAGAATGGTATTAGTCATTGAGGCTGAGAAAAGAAGAAATGGACTAGAATTGGGAGTCAGCCACAGAGAAGAATCCTTAAGTTCAATCTTGGACATATTTGAGTTTGAAATGACCTCAACTCATCCAATTAGGTGTGTCAAATAAAATATAGAATAGACTGTAACTAAATATAGAAGTACATTGCTTGGAACAACAATCTTGACTAGAATCACAAAATTCAGTATATTTGGTTCATAAATAATAATTGAAACCATGAAAGTATATTGTCTTAGTCTATTGTTTTTGTTGTTGTTGCTATACAGGAATACCTGAAGCCAGGCAGTTTTTAAAGAAAAGAGGCTTATTTAGCTCATGGTTCTGTAGGCTGCACAAGAAGCATGGTGCTGGCATCTGCTCAGCTTCTGGTGAGGGATTTTTGTGCTACATTAAAACATGGCAGAGAAGGCTAAGGGCAAAGCAGGCATGTGCAAAGAGACCAAAACTGAGGGGCATCCCAACTAATCCAATCCCCCAGAACCAATCCCATCTCATGAGAGCAAGAATACTACTGCGAGAATGAAATGGCACCAAGCTATTCATGAGGGATCTGTCCCCATGACCCAAACAGCTCCCACTAGGCCCCACCTCTCACCACCGCCAGACTGGGGATCAAATTTCAACATGAAATTTTGTGGAGTTAAAGAGATTATGTCCAAACCATAGCCTGGATGAAATTTCCCAGCATGAGAACACAGAATAAGAAGAGAATTGGGCTAGGAGAAGTTGTGAGGAATGCCAATATCGAATGGCCATTTGAAGTGGGATAAGCCTGTAATGGAGGTAGATAAATGTGAAGAAAGCTAAGAGAATATGCTTATCAAAGAAATCAAGGAAAGATAATGCAATAAGAATAAAGGAGTGATGAGCCATGTCAAATGATGCTGTGAAGTCAAATAAAATCAATGGTGAAAAAGCCCCATAGATTTAGCAAAATGAAGGTCCCTGGTTACTTAGCAGGAGTTAATTCAGTGACAGTAAGGGAGACTGGTCCAGACTGGAGTTGGTTGATTAGGTAAATTTTAAAGCGAGATACCAAGTATAGATAAAAATTTGAATAAGTTTGGCTGTGAATGGGAGAAGAGAGAGCAATAGCTGTAGGGAGACACATGGTAAAGTGTCTTTTTTTTTTTCAAGATGGAAGATTAATTATGCTATGTTATGTGGATATCATTATTTAACTGGTATCCTCTGATTTTATATTCATTTGTCTTTGAAAGTAACTTTCCAAAATTTCAGATTCAGAAGTAATGCTAAGAGGAGCACTCATGCAATGCAAACTTTGCCCTAAAATGTATGTCCTTAGAAATGAGTTCCTAGAAATGGGAATAACAGGTTAAAGGAGTGGTTCTCCCTACAAGGGGTGATTTTGGCAATGTATCTTTTATTGTCACAACTTAATGAAGGAGGCTACAGGAATCTAAAGGGTAGAGAGAGATCAGGGATTGCTAAACTTTCTACAATGCACAGGGTAGCCCACTGCAGCGAAACCTAAAATGTCAAACATGCCACCTGTGAGAAACCCTGGGTTAATGATTATGCACGTGCTTAAGACTTTTGATCCGTCTTCCCAAATGTCTTACAGAAAGATTAAACTAATTTACATTTTCAACCACTTGTGTGAATATTTATTTCCCTACATCCTTATCAACACTGAATATTTTTTATCATTAATTTTATAATGGTAAAAATTCTCTCTTTAAAAACTTGTATTGTTTTGATAACAATTTATGCTAGAAATCTTTTTAGACATTTATTGACCACTTGCTTTTTCATAAATTACATGATTTATATCTTTTGCTCATATTTCTGTTCATGAGTTCATCTTTTTCTTATTATTTTTCTAACTACATATGTGAACACTTCATTTAGGCATAGATTTCATTTTTATTTATCCTGCCTAGGATTCCTTGGATTTCTTAATCTGTGGTGTCTTTCACCAAATTGGAAAAATCTTAGCCACTGTATCTTCAAATAGTGCTCTCCTCTAATATTTCCTGGAATTAGCCATATCTTACATATATGATTTGATATGATATGTATCTATATATAGATTAAAAATAAATATTTAATGTTTTTTCATTTCTTTGTCTCTTTTTGCTGATTTTTAGGTGCTTTTATTAGAACTATTTCCCTTTTTAAAAGTTCAGTTGTTTGTACTGCATTTTTTAACATATGAGGTTTCTGTTTTCTATTTTTTATATATATATGAAAGTTCTATCTCATTCTTTTTCAAGTCAGCCTGATCAGTTGATAGTCTTCTTTAGTTTTCATACTTTGAATTCCCTTTTTCTTTAAATATGTAAGACACTTTACATTCACTAGCAATAATCCCAAATATTTATCTAATTTTGAAGTTTTTCCATCAACTCTCATGCATAACTGATTTTTAACCTATTCTCTTCTTTTTGTTATTTTTAAATTTTTGTTTGTTTTTATTACTTTTTGTCTTAAAATGTTTGTGAGTTTTTGTTCATTGGAACTTTATATATGGGAATTTTTTGAAACCTGATTTAAAGTGCATTTTTTCAGAGAAGTTTTTTGTTTGGTTTTGCTAAGTGCCTTATGGCATTTCCCACCTAGGAGCATAGAAAAACTAAGTTTTGATCTGGTATTTTCACCTGGTTATATTAATCAGGGTCCAAACCTACTTGAGTACAAGTTCATGGTTAGGAACTCTCAGGAAAGACTTTTCCTGCTCTTTACTCAGTCCAGAACTAAGAATGGGATAGGCAGATATGCTTAAATTCTTCCTATGAAAGTCTTTTTCTTTTTCTAGTTTACCAACTGAGAATGTTATTTTTTAGGACTTTCACTTTTATGTAGGGTTCTCCAGTTTAATTTTTCACTCTGCTCTAGTTCTAAGTGTTTATTTTTTGAGCATATGGCAGGTTACACCGAGACTCAGGACTCTATGGACAAGAATATACCATGAGGCAAATGCTGACCACTACCCTCACTGGATTTGTACTTCCTTGTCAATTCTTTCTTCCAAGGAATCTCCTCATTTCTTCTCAAGGTCATGTATGCATTTGGTCTAGAGTACGGTTTAAATCTAATATTTCTTAGTTTATTTTTCTGCCTAGATGAGGTGTTCATTGCTGAAAATGGGGTGTTGAAGTTGCCTGCTATTATTGTATTGCAGTGTATCTCTCCCTTTAGATCTTTTAATATTTGCTTTATATATTTACTTAAGTGCTCTGTTGTTGGGTACATATATATTTTTAATTGTTATTTCCTTTTGCTGAATTAGCCGTTTATCATTACATAATTAACTTCTTTGTCTCTTTTTACTATTTTACTATTTTATCTGATACAAGTATAAATATATTCCTGTTTTCTTTGGGTTTCTATTTTCATGGATTAACTTTTTCCATGCCTTCACTTTTAGTTTGTTTCCTTACAGGTCAAGTAAGTATCTTACAGGCAGCATATAGTTGTAGGTAGCATGTAGTTGGATCTCTTCTTTAAAATCCATTCAGCCACTCTATGGTCTTTTAACTGGAGAATTTTATCCATTTATAGTCAAGGTAAATATTGATTGGTAAGGACTTACTGCTACTATTTTCCAAATAGCTACTGAGTTTTCTTGGTACCATTTATTCTGTTATTTCCCCAGGATTAGCGATTCTATTAATTTTATTATTCATTTCACTTAGTTACTATTTTATTTACTTCTGGATTTTTGTTGAATTTCTGTTATTTTATATTGATTGGCTCTGTTCTTCTGTATATTATGTTCACAGTTTTGTGTATTATATATATATATTTATAATTGTCTTCATTATGTGTCAAGTAGGTATAGAATACCAGAATATTACTTATAAAAAATAATTATACAATACATTTTCCATCAGTTTAGAAAAAGAACAGTTTTATTCTTCTGAAGTCTTTTGGCATTCTTATTGATTCCATCTTTTCTGTTCTTAGAGACAGCCACTATACTCAATTTTTTAAATGATTTATTTACTTTTCTCTCTACTTTTATTGCATATGTTTTTATTTCTAAATAATGGTTTATTTTATATATTTTAGTAACTTTTAACATATTTGTATTCATACAAATACAAATGTATGAATACAAATAAATACAGATTTGTATGAATACAAATACATTAAAAATTTCTAAAATATACAAAACAAGTATACATGTACATGTATTTATATGATTGTGTAAATCTTACCATGTCATTTTTTGTTGTTTTTTTAAAACTTTTTACACAGCACACTCATTGTGTGTAGCTGCATTTCATTCTTTTTCACTCAAAATATTCTACACATGAATTTGCCACAATTTATCAATTTTACTAAAGGTTAATCTGATTTGGTAATCAGCCTTTTGTTGTAATAAACCACGCTAATATGAATGTTATGTTAGTTCTATGTAATTATATAACATATGTATCTGTTATGTTACATATCTTCTGGTGCACATATGAAAGAAAAGTATTATTGGATTGTAGGATATTTTCATATTTAAATTTGTTTCATATTCATTTTCCAAAGTACATATTTAGTCTACAGCAAGGATATAGTCTACATTCTTTCTAACATTTATTATTTACCCAAAAGTTTTACCAGTCACATTGGTATGAAATTAATGATTGAACTAACAGTTCCTTGATTTTAATGAATTGAGCTTTGTTTTCTAAGAATATACTATGTTTCTTAATAAAAATTGTAGTCTTCTTCGTGTAGATTCTACACATTTGTTGTTAGGTTTATTCCTAAGTAATTTATATTTTATTGTTATTGGCGGAAAGCTCTTTTCTTATTTATTTTCTAGCTGGCTCTTGTTATATAGTAACTTTCATTATTTATATATGTTCTTGTTACTAGATGAGTCTGCTATTAGGCTGCCATAATAATATACTACAAATGGGTAGCTTAAACATGACATCTATTGTACCACAATTATGCAGGCTATAACTCCAAGCTCAGGGTTGATTTCTGGTGAGGCCTCTCTTCCCTGACTTGCAGATGAAGCCTTCTGACCTGTGTCCTCACATGGTCTCTTTTCTATGTACAAATGGAGACAGAAACATCTCTGGTGTTGCTTCCTCTTCTAATTAAGATAGCGGCCCTATCAACTTAAAGTCCCACTGTTATGGCCTCACTTAAGCATTATTATCTCTTTGTAGGCCCAAATATAGTCACATTGGAGGTTAGAGCTTTATTACATGAATTTGGGGAGGACACAATTTAGTCTATAATAAATACTGTAAAGATTCTTGAACATTTTTAACAGGTCTAATTACTTATCTGTTTATTTTCCTGGGGTTTCAGGTATGTAATTATCTGAAACTCATGATAATGTTGTTTCTTTATTTCTGACATCTATATTCTATTTTAGTGTTTTGGTTAATTCCATTAACTGACGTATCCAGAATGATTTTAGATAGTCATAATGAGAGTTGGCATTTTTATGGATGTATAACATTATTTATAAATAACTTCTAAATATATTTGACCAATTAGAGAATGATTTATCTTATCAACCCAATAGTCAATTTCAAAAGAGTCATTACAATGACTACGTATGAAACTCAAGGCATCAAAACATAATAATTATGAGACTGCATTCTGAAGTGAGATTTCATGGTTCAAATTCCAGATAGGTGCATAATTTTAAGCAAGTTATTTAAATTCTCTGTACCTCAGTTTTCTCATTTGTGTAAAAGGGAAAATATTTTACTATTCTTACCATGTTGTTCTGATGATGGAATTGGAGAACTATATAAATCACTTAGGAAAATACTCAACATGGTAAACAGCATACATTTTAGCTTTTATTATATTTAATTATCTTTTTTATTTCTTTTTCTATTCTATTAGTATATTTTGATTACTTATAGTGATATTCTAAATCTCTAAAGCTCTGTATATCTTATTTAATATTTATACATCATTAGCTCCATTTTCATGGTGTATTAGAATAAGAACCATTTGGAAAAACTGATTATTAAAAGATTAATTTGCCCTTTATTAATATAAATTCATTTTCTATACTATAGAGTTTATGGTTTAATATAAAAATTAAATATTTTCACTAAAACTGTAAAACATTAATGGAAAAAATTGAAGAAGAAACATATAACTGAAAAGATATCCTATGTTTATGCGTGGAGAATTAATATTGTTAAAATGTCTGCACTACCCAAAGCAATATACACATTTAACACAATTTTTATTGAAATTATAATGCCTGCAGAGAAATAGGAATGCTTTTATACTGTTTGTGGGAATGTAAATTAGTTCAACCACTGTGGAAGACAATGTGGTGATTCATCCAAGATTTAGAACCAGAAACATCATTACCCAGCAATATCATTGTTGGGCATATACCCAAAGGAATATAAATCCTTCTATTATAAAGATACATGCATGTGTCTGTTCATTGCAGCACTATTCACAATAGCAAAGACATGGAATCAACCCAAATGCCCGTCAATTATAGACTGGATAAAGAAAATGTGGTACATATACACCATGGAATACTATGCAGCCATAGAAAGGAATGATATCATGTCCTTTGCAGGGACATAGATGAAGCTGGAAGCCATTATCCTCAGCAAACTAATGCAGGAACAGAAAACCAAACACCGCATGTTCTCACTTGTAAGTGGGAGCTGAACAATAGAACACATGGACATGGTGAGGGGAACAACACACACTGGCGCCTGTTGGGAGAGAGTGGGCAGAGGGGAGAGTGTTAGGGAAAAGAGCTAATGCATGCTAGGCTTAATACCTGGGTGATGGATTGATAGGTGCAGCAAACCACAGGGCACACATTTACCTATGTAACAAACCTGCACATCCTGCACATGTACCTCAGAACTTAAAACAATTATAATGCTATTACATAAAGAGAAAAAAAAATCCTAAAATGTATATGGAACCACAAAAAAAAAGCTGAATAGTTAAGGCAATATGAAGAAAAACAATATTGGAGACATCATACTTTCTGATTTAAAGTTATATTTCAAAACTATAGCTATCAAAACAGTATGGTACTAGCATAAAAACAGAAACATAGACCAATAGAACAAAATAGAGAACCAAGAAATAAATTGAAACATACAGTCAACTAATTTTTGACAAGGACACCAAGAGGACACAGTGGAGAACTGATAGTCTCTTCAACAAATGGTGCTGGGAAACTGGATTTCCAAGTGCAAAAGAATGAAATTGGACCCTATTTTATACCATACATAAAAATCAACTTAAAATTGATAACAGACCTAAATATAACATCTGAATTCATAAAAATACTATAAGAGCGTATAGATGAAACTTCCTTGATATTGTCCTTGGAATTTTTTGGATATCACACCAAAAACTCAGGCTACAAAAAACAAAAACAAATAAAATGGGACTAAAAAGCTTCAGACTAAACCAAATCTAAACTCAAAAGCTTCTGCACAGCAAAGGAAACAACCACATGAAAAGGCAACCTAAAAACTGGGAAAATAATTGCAAACCACTTACATGATAAGGGTTAATATCCAAATTTTATAAAGAACGTTTACAACTCAACAACAGGAAACACAAATAAGCCAATTAAAAAGTACGTAAAGAACATGAACAGACATTTATCTAAAGAAGATACAAAATTGCCAACAGGTACATTAAAAGATGCTCAGCATTACTAATCATCAGTAAAATGCAAATTAAAATCACTAAGATATCACCTCACATCTGTAAGGATGGCTGTTATCAAAAATATAAGAGATAAATATTGGTGAGGGTGTAGAGAAAAGGAAACCCTAGTACACTGTTAATGGAATGTCGATTGGACAGCCATTATAAAAACAATACAGAGATTCCTAAGTACGTTAAAAATTGAACTACCATATAACCCAGCAATCTCTCTTCTGTGTATATACTCAGAGGAAATGAAATTACCACATTGTAAAGGTATCTGCACTTCCACGTTCATTACAGCATCATTCGCAATAGCCAAGCTATGGAAACAACCTAAATGTTCGTCGAAGGATGAATGGATAAAGAAAATGTGAGAAATATATTATTATCTTTAAAAGCTTTAAAAAAGAAAAAGATCCCGGCATTTACCACAACATAGATGGACTTGAAGGACATGCTAAGCCAGATACAGAAAGAAAATACTGCATTTGGCTGAGCACAGTGGCTCACGCCTGTAATCCAGCACTTTGGGAGGCTGAGGTGGGCGGATCATCCGAGGTCAGGAGTTTGAAACCAGCCTGGCCAAAATGGTGAAACCACGTCTCTATTAAAAATACAAAAATTAGCCAAGTATGGTGGCGCGTACCTGTAATCCCAACTACTTGGGAGGCTGAGACAGGACAATCGCTTGAACTCAGCAGGTGGAGGTTGCAGTGAGCCAAGATTGCTACATTGCACTCCAGCGTGGGGCACAGAACGAGACTCCGTCTCAAAAAAAAAAAAGATTAAAAAAAAGGTAAAATACTACATTTACTCACTTATGTGAAATATATATATATATATATATATATATATTTTTTTTTTTAAAGGAGCTCCAATACACAGAGATAGAGCATGAAAGAAAATGTTTACCATGCCATGGGGAGGGGGTTGGGGTGGTGAGAGGGAATGGGGAAATGTAGGTCGAAAGATACAAAATAGCAGATATACAGGATGAAAGTCCAGAGAGCTAATGAACAACATTAGGGCTAAAGTTAATAAAATTATATTAGGGAGTGTTCTTAAATAAGTAGATTTTAGCTGCTCTTAGCACAAAAATGAAAAAGTAGCTGTCAGATGAGAGATATTAATCTACTTTACTATAGTAAACATTTTACTGTCTATATGTATCCTATAAAATAATGTTGTAAACCTCAAATATATACAATAAAATTTATTCAAAAAATTAAATATTGATATTTAAATCTATAAAACATCCAACTTTTATTACTCCTAAGACAAATATGTGAAAGCTTACTTGCAAGTCAGATGTGACTTTATAGATTCATCTCATATCATTTTGTATCTTCCATCCGATTTTATATCAGACTATAACAAGCAACTCTTTGAAATTATTTTTGGTAGAGCCCCAAGTTGGTGCTTAATATTTTTTTAAGCTCCTACAAAAAGGCAAAGGAAGGCAGTAGTATATAGACCATAAAAATTACAGTTAAATTCTTTTTAAAATGTTGCATCACTTGATCACTTCATATCACTTTACATAATTGTGCACCAACGAGCACTCAACATTCTGAACCCGGTACTGAAAATCTCCTCGACTCAAACAGGGCTCCATTCATCTGTGTTACATCCTGGGCTTCCTGCTTAAGAATTCACTTGAAGGAAGTGTTCCAGTGCATAAATGATTCTCATAGATTTATTTTAATATTCTTAACTGATTATTTTCCAAATTCTGCCTAAACAGGATGTATTTTCTCCTAAACAAGTTCTTCATGGAATTATTTACCTAAGCATTCATATTTATTCTTAGAAGAGCCTGGAAGCCATACTTTCAGGCTGATTAGCGAATGCTGCCATTTGTAACATCTGTCATATAAGTGCCAGATTGATAATGGTGTTATTAACTCTGAATTAATTTACAAGTTGCTGTTTAGGTGACGGTTGTAAGGTTAAACTATTAGAGAAAAAATTAAATCTGTTTACAAGTTAAAAGGTTAACAAATGTGAATTACCAGATGACTAGGAAGTGATAATTTGATAGTTTGGGCAGCATGTGACTTTAAGAATATTAATTAAATATTATAAACATATACAAGTAGTGAAAATAGTTTACACTATTGGTTTTAAGGATACAAATGTTAACCTTACTTTCTTATTAAATCTATTCCATGAGCTATTTGTAAAGCGTTTGCTCACAACAATTGGAGTATTTAATAAAATCTAATTTTCCTCTTCTGTAATTCCTTAGTTAGAAAATGTGCTCCCTTGATGATGATCTAGGGCTTTGAAGAATAAATGGATTCTAAAGAGAAAATTAGATGGTAGTTATTAGGCTGCCTAACTGGCAATGCACTGTCATTTGTCTGTTGCGTTATAAATGTCTTACTTTCCCTACCTTCTTCATTTAATCATGTAACTTGCCTGTAAGCAGCATTAGAAAAAAGAATGTTGCCGTATTACTCTTTCAGCTGTTTTTTTTGCTTATCCCAGAGATGTTCACCCATAATTTGCTCAATATAGAACTCTTCATCTCCTCGCTGACACCTGGTCTCTTCTAAATTCCTTGCCTCCACACAGTTGGTCAATTTATGCCAAATACTAGGGAGGCATAGTCATTTTCTGTCTCCTTCCTCAGGAATGCCTCCCCTAACTACATCTCACTCAAGCTATATATGACTAACAAGTTTAATTAGTATTTAAAAGATCAAATCCCTATATTAAAAGACCGACTCCAAAAATGCATTTTCTTGTGGTAAATAAAATATAATTGCGGTACATTTATTCAGTGTTTTAATTATTTTTATTATATAACTTCTTCTGTGTATGTTTGTGTACAAATCTAAGGATTTGCCATTAGAAGACTGGAAGCATGTCTGTCCAAATTTCTTAGTAGCTCACCCATCTAAAGCTGTAGATCAGGATGACATTTATTATGGCCGTAATGAAGAACAATTAGCATTTACCATATGTTTGTTTCCTTCACTTTTATGTCATATGTGTATTACTTTTAAAAATATTTCTATTTTGTCAACATATTCGGTAGAAATTCACATGATTGAATCCTGTAAACCATTTAAAAAGGTTAACATTTTCTTGAAAATAGTATTTTTAAAAGAAATAAATAGAATTTGAAATTATACCTGTTTGAATCTGAAGCTTCATTTACTTTATGATTTTTGAGATGCTAGATATTGTTTTGCCAATTGCATTTAGAAATCATCTGTCATTTTAGTTTTGACATCTGATATACGTAAATAATGTCCAAAGGGTAGAAGCAATTTAATCTGAAAATCCTTATCTACTTTCCAGTTCTAATAGCATAATTAAAGAAGTACAAAATGCCATATATAAAATGTATGCTTAGTTTATAAAGTAAGTTTCCATGTTCATGGTTAGTGTTACCTAAAATCCAAAGTACAATAAAAATTCTAAAAATATACCAGAAAATAATAATAGAATATATTAGATATATTCATAACTAACATCAAAGTACAGTAAAAATTCTAAAAATGTACCAGAAAATAATGATATAATGTATTAGATACATTCACAACTAACATATTTTTTTAATCCCAAAACATGACTGATAAAATTTCACATGCTTTAACTTTCCAATTTGTCATCTTACCGATCTGTAATAGACATAAATGCTGACAACAAAAATGGATCTGAAGTTACATGAATTTGTCAGATTGGGAGATTTTCAGGTATCAAATGTTAAGCATTGGTGTTCTATGATGAAAATCACAGAATGTAGCTACCATATTAATATAAAGTTGGGCTTAGTGGCATTAAAATAATCAATGGTAGCTTTAAAGATTGACTTTTTATGACATTCTCATATAAAAATAAAGTTTACTTTTGGCTGGACACAGTTGCTCATGCTGTAATTCCAGCACTTTTGTGGGTTGAGGTGGGTGGACCACTTGAGCCCTGGAGTTTGAGACTAGCCTGGGCAACATTGCAAAACTCTGTCTCTACAAAAAATAGAAAAATCAGCGGGTCATGGTAGTGTGTGCCTGTAGTCCCAGCTACGTGAGAGGCTGATGTGGGAGGATCACCTGATCCTGGGGAGGTCGAGGCTGCAGTGAGCTGGGATTGTACCACTGCGTTTCAGCCTGTGTAACAGAGTAAGACCCTGCCTCAAAGAAAAAAAAAAAAAAAAGAAGTTTACTTTCAGGAAAGCTTATTTCTGCCGTTGAGTACTTACAACACACTTCCTCAGAAAAGTCTATTATTCCAAAGCAAAGACGACAGACACTTTCACTTGCCTGTTTTTTCAATATATAATTTTTTAGTAATCATTTTCATCATTATTATATGTCATCACCTCATAAGAGATGACAGTATGCTTGGTTTTGGTTTTTAAAAGTCAGAATCAAAAAGCTAGTTACCTTCAGAACTCATTAAAAGTATATCTGCTATACATATTGTCTGCCTTTGTTCCATAGAGCTTGCTAGTCTTTTCATGCACAACTATAAATGCACACCCACATTGAGTAAAGTTGTCATGGACTAAAGAGGAAGTAATTGAAGAATTGTCTCTCTCATATTGAAACTTCCACGTAAAAATGATTCTCTACACTGTAATTATATTCTCTAAGGAGGGATAGTGTTAATAAGAGTGATGTAAGTAAGATAGATATTACATGCATGCCTATGGGCTTGGGCTTCTATGTTCAAGGCTTGCCCACCTATATGGACACATCAGATCACTAGTATAAGTCAAGTCACGACCTTCCTTCACTTAACCATTTGGTTTCATTTCTCCTTGTTGGAAATCGTTTTGCCTGCTTTACTTCTTGTACTTATTTTATATGGGAAGTTTGATTTAATATACAGAGTGGCAAAGTGGTTTTTCAGTTTATTTCAGGAAACTGCTATTTTCTTCAGAAATCTTAAAAATGTCAAATTAATAATTAGATACCTTTTTGACATCTGACCTTCTAGAGAACTCAAATTTTGCAAGTAAAGAAATGAAATTTTTTAAAAGTAAAATTTAATGAGAACACTCCTCTTGTTTCACTTGAATAACAAGTTGAAATGTTGTAGTAATCCTTTTGTATAACAATGCATTTATCTTTAACATTAATTTGATTTCAGTGTTTTTGCTCTAATGGCAACAAGTGCTAAAAATAATCATTCACCTAGGTATGTAGTGTCAAATGGAATTAGAACTCCAATAACTTGCTTTATGAAAGAGCAGCGGCTAGGGTAAAGGAATATTGTCACATGCCACATAATGACATTTCAGCAATAGACTGCAGTAAGGAAGCTTAAACATCTATAAGATTATAAGAAAGCTAAAACATTTCTATCACGTAGTGGTGTCGTATCACAATGCATTACTCACACATTTGGGGTGATGCTGGTGTAAACAAACCTATTGCTTTACCAGTCATATAAAAGTATAGCACATATGATTATTTACAATACATAATACTTGATAATGATAATAAATGACTGTTATTGGGTTACATATTTGCTATACTATCATTTTTATTGTTATTTTAGAGTGTATTTATTCTATTTAGAAAAAAAGTTAATTGTAAAACAGCCTCAGGCAGGTCCTTCAGGAGGTATTCCAGAAGTCATTATTATCTTAGGAGATGACAGCTCCACGTATGTTATTGCTCCAGGAGACCTTCTAGTGGGACAAGGTATGGAGGTGGAAGAGAGTGACATGGTTGATCCTGACCCTGTGTAGGCCTAGGCTAATGTGTGTATTTGTGTCTTAATTTTTAACAAAAATTTTAAAAAGTTAAAAAAATAAAAACATAGAATAAGAATATAAAGAAAAATGGTTTTGTACAGCTGTATAGTGTGTTCGTATTTTAAGCTAAGTGTTAGAAAAAAATGAAAAATTTTAAAAATCAAAAATTTATAAAGTAAAAAAGTTACAGTAAGCCAAGTCTAGTTTATTATAATATTAAAGAAAGATAAATATTTTTCATAAATTTAGTGTAGTCTAAGTGTACAGTGTTTATAAAGTCTACAGTAATGTCCTAGGCCTCCACATTCACTCCCCACTCACTCACTGATTGACCCAGAGCAACTTCCAGTCCTGTAAGCTCCATTCATAGTTTTGTCCTATACAAGTGTACCATTTTTTATCTTTCACACTGTATTTTTGCTGTACCTTTTCTAAGTTTAGATATGTTTTTAGATACATAGTTATCATAGTGTTACAGTTGCCTACAGTATTCGGTACAGTAACATGCCATACAGGTATATAGCTTAGGAGAAATAGGCTATACCATATAGCCTAGGTGTATAGTAGGCGATACCATATAGCTTTGTGAAAGTGTACTCTGTGATGTTCACATAATGAGTAAATTGCCCAATGACAAATTTCTCAGAACGTATCCCTGTTGTTAAGCAGCACATGACTGTATGCATTTTCCAAGAAATCTCTTGGTTGAACTCATGTCGTTTCATTTCCTTTGTACTTCAGTCATTGCTTTTATGTGTTTGGGGGTCTGCATTGTTGATGTAGTCTGTGACAGCTGAAAGTTTTAAATCCATTTATCATTTTAGGGACCTTGAAACTGAAGTGAACGTCAATAGGATGTTCAGAGATTTTTGCTTATACAGAAATTAACCAATTTTCATTTTGCACTTTAGCCTACAAGGGACTTTCTTCAGAATAAGTTGGCATATTTATCTTTCTCTAATCTTATTTTCTAGAATAAGAGTTGTTCAAAAAGATTTGTGAATTTTTAGTACCATGTATAATGTAACCCTAGTGCACTGAATAATCAAAGTGCATTGAATAACAATAAAATTTTCTAAGTAATTCAATCCATGGATGAACTCTTCTCATCATGTTGTCCTGATAAATGATAATAGACCTTCTCCATAATTCAACTGACTTGGTAAAGCTAATGAGAGACTACCAGGCTAGGAGCAGGAGAGGAGCCTGAATTCTGTTAAGGTGTACACATAAATGATTGCCAACTATTATTCCAGAGGTGACAAAATATGCAACTTCTCCAATTACTCCTGTAGATGTCACTATCTTAGAACCTATGACTGGCCTTTTGAGATATCTTTTCAAGTTTTTTGCATGTCTGAGAACGCATGGCTCCACCTGGACCCGCTGACCATTGGCTCCAACCTCCTCTGTTTCCCCACCCAAAGCGATTCAGCTCACTGGAGGATAATTTCGCACACCCCTGTGATCATACCCCCTATCCAATCATCAGCAAACACTCATTGCCTAGCCACCCCTAAACTACCTTTGAAAAATGCCTAACCTAGGAGGCTCCAAGGAGGTGAAGTACTAACTCTGCCTTCAATTTCGCATGGCTGGCCTTGCGTGAATCAAACTCTCTTTACTGCAATGCTGTGGTCTTTGTGCAGTGAGCAGGAAGAATCTGTCTGGCAGTTATAAAATGGTCAAAATGTATGTGAAACTTTTTTCACCAAACAGCAAAACCCAATGTGTTTCCAAGGTTGTAGATACTCTACTCGGATATAAAGCTTCAAGATTTTTCTTCCAATTGAAGTTATGCTCAACAAAATAACTTTTAATCATTTTGAAGATAAGAAAACAGCCCATATAGTTTCCAAAAGGAGATCACAAAATTAAGAATTGATCTATCATGATGTCAGTAGGAACAGACCAAATCTGTGAGTTGGTTGCTCTCAGATACATCCCAAAGCAGGCTGAAGGAAAATGTTAACTCTGTCATTTATTCTATGACATGCTACAGAACATCAACTATTTTGGAAGGAAAAGTACTGTGTCTGTTGTATTTTTCTCTTCCAAGTGACAAATCAACTCCAGCATTTATTTTGATGCCACATGATTTCTCCTCAGTGGTCTATGGCTTCTTTTGTTTGTATTATGAGATGTTTCCAAGCAAAGGCCTTTGGATGGGGCAAATCAAAATTTGGGTTAATTTTCAGCCTTCTCAGCTCCACCCATATTTTGTGACAAAGAGCTATGACCTCTGAAGTATTTTTACAAAGGACAGAAGTGCTCTAGCAGTATTTATTTTGTTTTTAATGGTACAGCTTTTACTACTCAAGAAGTTATTTTACTATTTTATAATTTAAGCCTCAAGATTCTCTCTCTGTATTTAACAATACCAAGATGAATGATTCAACAATAATTTTGAAAATTATGTGTGAACCACAAGAGTTATTTTGGGTATATGTTCTACTGTTTAAAAAATTAAAGATTAAAAAGTAGAGATGTAGAATTGTGGGAGTAAAGCCTTCCCCACAGTGCAATACCCAAATAGAAATAATCCCTGTAATATTTTTTTGGATAACAAATGGCTTGGCAGACTCAAATGTGACTAGTTTCTATATGTCTTCTGCATGACTGTTTAGAGCTACTAAATCTAGATATTTTGGTTCTCAGTATGTTTCTTGAGATTTGGGGAAGAAGCAAATTGATAAGTTTAAAAACAATAACATGGCTAAATTAGCCACAAATTTACTAGAAAATTAACTGTGGTCAATATGCCCAGCTAATTATGTGTGTATTGTAGGCACAAGTCATATTTAAAATATTTGCTGAATATAATGCACAAGTACCAAACAATCAGAATGGATAGTAATCCTGGGGTTTCCTGCTGGGATAGATATTAACTCTTTAATTGCTGCACTGTGGGGAAATTTGGGGGTGGTGCTTGAGTTAATAGCTGTTTACTAACAGATTTGAAAATAGTGAAAGCTTTTCCATTTCAGAATGGAAACCCGTGAAACCATACGGGTGCATGTTGGATGAATTTCTCACTCCGATGAAAGTTAAGGAAAATGGTCTTTTTTTAACCATACATTTTTGCCCTGGGAATTGGCGCTATCTTTCTGGCCCTGTGTGTAGCTATACCCAGTCCCAATGGTGCGCATGTTCCTTTACCATCTGCATTTTCCCTTTTAGGCCTGTTTATTTCTTAAGTCTTGCATTATCCTCCCTGAGTTTGGGGATGCTTATAATCTATATGCATTTCTTCAGGGTACATTTATTAAGAAAGACGTACTTTTATTTCTCTTTGTCCCATTTGTTAAGTATGTAACTCCATAGAATTCCAGAATTGCTCTGTTCACTAAATAGCAGACAGCTGCTCCCTGAGAAAGAAAGCTCCACATTCTCTAAACACACTCTGTGTGGTTGAGTATAACAGTCATAAAGCTATTGAGCACTTGAAATGTTGAGTGATCTGAATTGAGATGTGCTGTAAGTATAAAACACACATTGGATTTTGAAGTCTTAGTTTCAAAAGGAACATATTAATATTTTTACATTAGTGGCATGTTACCCTGATATTACAGATATCTTGGGTTAAAATATTTTGTTAGCATAGAATTAATTTTCTGTTTCTTATTACTATTTTTAATGTGGCTATTAGAAAAAAATTCATTTGCAGTCCACATTATATTTCTGTTAGACAGCACTGCTCCCAATTTTGGGAGATAGAAGGGACTCCATTTTAGCAGAATCTGTGTAAAATTTCCCTCTGGATATTGAGTAAAGCATTTTTCTCTGATGTTATGTTTTTTCACTTGAAGACTTCTGCACTGCAGTGTTGTAGAGAACTTGAAAATACCACCAGTTTCTTCAGCCGTATCTGTGCCTTCAACATCTCACAAAATTCTCTTTCCGGTTTGCTCATTATAGGTCCATTAAAGAAATGATACATCAACATATATAAAGTGGAAGTTTCTCTTTTAAAACTATTTTAATGAAGACAAATAATAATAAATCCAAGTGGATTAAAAATTAAGGCATTGCTGACATTTTAAGTCAAGTGTTATAGATCTATACTATCTATTTTGGATTAGTTTTGCCTATGGCCCAAAGACAAAAAGAAGTCACTTTTGTTTTAAGAAAATTAAGTAGGAGTCCCTTCCTCCTTTTGATTAGATCTTATAAATTTACATTGTGAAAAATATCAAAGAACATTCCCTTAATTGAGAGATAAGGTTATAGTTCTATATTTCTAAATATAGGTAAAATTGGTAAAATTGATGTTGCTTTCTAGGTTGGTTCAAACATTTGTAGTCTTAGAAGGTTTATAAACATAGTTGAAAGAAATCATTATAACAATCATAGAAATATATGAAATCACTGTATTGCTGATCAACAGTAAGAAGAAAGTTCTGACTTGGGGCAAAGTACATTAACCAAGCCTCTCAGTATTTTAGAGTCTGTTTAAAAAAATCTAATATAAATAAATAGGTATGACTCTTGGACCTAGAAACAGGAAGAAAAATCAATCAAAAATACCCTGGATATTAAAAGCGACTTTGTGCTCTAGTGTGAAGCGGCTTGATTGAGTAGTGCAGTGTCAACCATATCTTTCTTCTAATGCTAAAAGTAATGCACATAGACAGAGTGACAATCACAGCACAGCCTCCCATCAGCAATAATTAATCTTTTAGTTAACAGAGACTAGAAAAGCCTCTCATCAGCCTCTTCTGAAGTCTGAGGGACCCTGTTTTTTGATGTTTGCATTCTGAGGAAAATTGTCCCCACCAGTTCTAACAAATTGAAACACCAGGCTAATTATGGCAGCTAATGAAGTGTGTGGAATGGTCACAGCTTGTCGTGAAACTGTTCCTTCAGCTTGGATTAGAGTTTCATCAATCACTTTTTTAAACTGATCCAGAATTGCTTCTGCCCGGTGCTTGGCATTTTTAATGCTGTTTCTGTAATTGGTTTTTTCCCTAAAGCTTAGACTATTTTTTGAAATATTACAGTCTCGGGACAGGACTTACAAACTCTAGTTTATAAAAAAAATTTATTTTTAGTGATATCAGCTGATCAAGTGGTAGAAAGCTGATAAAAGCACCACCAAAATAAAATTTGATACACTGTTTCAATCTTGCTAAAGGTAGCAATAAAGCATATCTATACATACATCATTTTTTTTTCAAATTTATGTATAATACAACATAGGAGAACCATAGTTGGTGATTAGGTGACTAAAATTCCACTAAGAGTTTTTATGAAATTAATATATAGATGTTAGCTTATTTTGAAAGGACAATAGTGATGCCTCCCATTTATCAATCGACGTCATTTTATGATGCTCACTTATTGCATTGAGCCAAACATTTTGAAGCATTAGGATCCGAAGTTTATATATAGATTTCCAGTGAAGTTACTCTGCAATAAACCTGAAGCGCAACTCGGAAAACCTTGTTTAAAGGTTTAATCTTGTCGAAAAAAAGGAATCAGTCATGTTGCAGGCATGACTGCAATTTCTATACAATTATTAATAAATTCTGTTTTTAATGTTACTAAGAGTTAATAACTACTGGGGACCCACCATGTGCACAGTAATGTCTCAATTTGTAAGACAGCTAGATAAAACAAAGGTATTTAATTCTATTCGTATAGATATTGTCCTTGAAAATGATAAGCAAAAGACTTTTAGATGTCTTTGCTATTGCTATTTCCTTTGGAGTCAGGCTACATAAGCAACAGTTTCTACACATTTCAGTTCTTTCGTTTTTACTGATAAATTATCTCAGAGTTAAAACTATTCTTGGTAAACTGACATGTATTGAGAAAGAGCTTTAGGTGTATTATCACTTTTAAACCTCAGAACTAACCTAGGATATTGATCTTATCATTCCTCTGTATATGTTAAAAGCTAAATAAAGAAAGTTAATCACTGCTATCTGGCCTATTAACCATTATACTGTCTCAACTAGCTCTTTAAACTTACTTTTTCCTAGTGAAGGTCAGCTTATAAGATTTTATAAATTCTTTGGAGATACTTGGAAGACTTACTGGTAATCATCGTATTAGAGAGTGTCAGAGCTGAAAGTCATATTAAAAATAACTTAGGCCAGGCGTGGTGGCTCATGCCTGTAATCCCAGCACTTTGGGAGGCTGAGGAGGGCTCAACGCTTGAGCTGAGGAGTTAGAGACCAGGCCTAGGCAACATGGCAAAACCTCGTCTCTACAAAAAATACAAACATTAGCTGGGTGTGGTGGAGTGCACCTGGAGTCCCAGCTATTTGGAAGGCTTAAGCAGGAGGATCACTTGAGCCAGGGAGGTTAAGGCTTCAGTGAGCTGTGATCGCATCACTGTGCTCCATCCTGAGTAACACAGTGAGACCCTGTCTCAAAAAAATAAATAAATAATAATAATAGTAATTATAATTTACCTCTGCTTTGCAATTGAGGAAATCTATGTGCTTATAGACTTATGTAATGCTATATAGATGTGTACATATCATGTGCATATATAAACATATATTCAGAAAGTACAAAAATGTGTTACCTTAAATGTTTGTGACTTAAAAAATTTCTTTTGGTTTTCATGATTCTTACAATAGAATACTTATATATATGTTTAAGTGGTAAAATTTTACACTTAACCATGATATGTACCATGAAGCATCTCCTAAACAATATGCAGAAATGAAATACGGTATGGTATAAAGTTTATGAAATTTCTAGTTACTTACATTTATTTTTTAGTCAAACGTTAAATTATTTTCAGGGATAAAGAAATTTTGGGACATCAAAAGGGACTGATGAAAACATTTATAGTAATAAATATACCTCTGAGAAGAGTTGTAACAACATTTGATAAATTTTGGCATTTCTTTATTTTCTTGCTAAAAATCATATAACATTTTGAATTACAAAACATTTTTAATATGTAGAAAAGTATGGCGAAATATATTGGTTGAAACTAGATGGTGAGTGCATAACATATATTGTTCATAGTTTGGAATATACATAAATGATACATATTGGAACTTCTTTTGTAGAGATGGGGGTCTTGCTGTACATTCAAAAGAATACAGTTGCTGGGCACAATGCTCCACATCCATCCGTTTCCGGAGGTTTGCTAATATTGTTCGTATCTTCTACAGCCTTACTTAGTTTTGATATCATGTTGGCATTATTGATACCAATATTACTTATTCTTATTCCTGAAACACTAAAATGAATCATTTTAGCCAAGCACAGTGGCTCATGCCTCTAGTCTCAGCACTTTGGGAGGCTGAATGGGAGGATCCTTTGAGTCCAGGAGTTCAAGACCATACTTTGAATAATACATATGCCATGCACTCACCAGTTAGTTTCAACCAATATATTTTGCCATGCTTTCCTACATGTTAAATTAAATATGATATATATAATTTATCATATACATATATTATATATTATATGTATATAAAATACAAATTTGTCATATACATATATTGTATATTATAGACATAATATGTATATGTGTGACTTAAAAAATTTGAATACATAATATGTATATGATATATACATATATCCATATAATATGTATATTATAAACTCACACTTTCTGTAAACAATAGTTTCATTTTTTCCTTTTCAATTATTTCTAATCTATTTTTCAATTAAGTATAATGTTTTATTATACTTTATCATGTTAAATATGTTTCTATGTTTTTGTTTTGCTAGATTATTATTTTTAAAATCATAAGTAGGTATTAAACTTTATCAAATGCTTCTTCATCTATGAGATGATCATGTGATTCCTTTTTTAATCTATTATAGTGAATTATACTGTCTTTTAAAAATTACCCAACCTTCTCTTCCTAGAATGAACTCTACTTAATCATGAGATTTTTATTTTTATATACCCCTGCATTCAATTTGATACTTTATTATATATATATGTATATATATTTATATTTTTTGATCTTATCATTCCTCTGTATACGTTAAAAGCTAAATTATTTTAATCCAGCTTCTAAGAAGTATTTTATCAGGATTTCTCCCTATGTTAGTAAGTCTGATGGTGTAGAGGCCAGCTAAAAGCAGAACTCTCACCAAAGAAACTATTCAAGCTAGTACATTAGTCTGACGCAGTTCTGTAGATACTGGTAGAAGACAGAAGCTTCCTGGGTCAGAGATTGTATCCCTCACAGCAAAAGCAGTAGGAATTGCAGCATAGTAGTGCCAGTTCTCTGAGCCTCAAATCCTACATCATGATGCAGAGAGTCAGGGAGGCCTGCATACGCAAGTATATAACAGGCAAACAACCCCTAGTGTAAGAAATGTACCACTTTTATGAAAAGCAGTAAGCAAGCCTTCTCAGCCCAGAGGGAGATCAGGCACATCACAGGACTGAGTGACATGTGCTGGGGAGGTGTTACAGGATTGCCAGTTACATTTTTAAAAAATGTAGTTTTTAAGACTTTTTTCTGATGGTATTATGTAATTTTTTAGTGTGGATAGATGGGAGTGTCACTTGTATGTCAACATACAGCTGACATGTATTTTTGTCTATTCTTTATTATCTTACTAGTTTCATGCTGCGTATATACCATAACCAACCTATTGCCTATGAGAAACACGTAAAATAATGTATTTAAAGCCATTGTTACAAGTTTATAATGTATTTTTTATCTTGTTTTATATGTATGTTATATATCATTTAAAAAGAATTTTTTTCTTGATTGAGAAAAATATACAAAATGCAAAATCCACAGTTTTGATAACTAAAAATTGCCAATTATTTTGCAGTACTTTATTATATTGGGTTTCTTGTCTATTTTAGGCTTTCAGTTAGCTAATGCATGAATACATTAACACTTCTGGGTTTTAGTTGGGATTTTACCTAGCTTGCATTTTAATTCTTTGGTTCTTTGCTGTTTCTATTAACCCATATCATTATTTTAATAAATGTTGTAATACCAACCTAAAAAAAAGAATTCTGAGGAATGGCACAGGTAAAAGAACAATGAAGACTTTATTATTCTGGCACATTCACCAAGATTCTTGGGACTCGAGTCCCAAGATGAACTTCTTCCTCCTAGTGTGTTTTTTAAAAAATGAGTGCCCTTCTTTCTTCCTGTGGCTGTCTGGAATGGGGGATTTGGGAGCTACAGATGAATTGACATCTTCAATCATGATGCAATCCTTGAATCAATGCAGGCCACAAAGGATAAAGCAATAACGTAGAAGAATCCTGGGGACTTTTTACACTATAGAATATCACATTAACTCTGGAATTTTGAATAAACTTCTTTCTTGTTAAGTTACTGTTAATCTTGGCTTTCTGACAGTTGCAGAAATCAGCTAATCCCCATTAACACAGTATCTAGGAATGCCTTTCTGTTGCTTTCATATGTAAGTGACAACTGGAGTATGTCTAGAATACCAGGCTCACAACCTTTTTCTCTTAATAGTTATTAAGTCATGATTATCTATCAGTTTGTGTTACAAATTAAATATCTAAGGTAAGACTAATTCTTTGATTTGTGTGTTTGTATGGGTAGGGGGAGGCTGTGCTTTTTTGAATTTTTTACAATTTATTTTAAAGTATGACCTTCCTCACTAATTCAACTTGGAATATCCAATTATTGCCTCCAGAGTGAATTTTAATACTTCTACTGTACTGTTAGCTTATTTTCTCCCTCTGTCTAACATCTCTGACCTTACTGTTTCTATGGGTATCTAGTCCTCTTATTTTAGCCTCTTTTCTCCTTTAGTCTTTGACTCTGTTTTCATAAGTTGGTTAAAACTGGAAAATATTCTCTAACACTTTACTTTTCTTTAGGTTTCTGCAGAGGATGACTTTCAGTGCCTTCTTTTCATCCATGTCTTTAAACATGTGGGTCTATTTTTCTTCCATTGGTCTATGTAATTTTTTCCCTCTTATCCTTCTCCTATTTTAAGAGCACTAGACACATTCACTATTTGCCAACCTAGGCCTGTGGTTTTAGCCCTTCTGTCTCTTTGGATCGAAGCCTCTTTCGAGGCTCCAGGTAGAAGGCAGCCCAACTCACTTGCCCCATTTCCTAGTTCTCCAACGCTAATAATTGATGGAAGAGATGAAAAATTATAGTTCTAACTTTTACTGCCTTTACAGCTCTCTTTGCATGGCACAGAGACCTTACCTGTAGTGAGTCTCTGTGAGAGTGGGTCGCTTGACCTGTATGAAGCCCAACCTACTGCCTGGTTTCTGCAGCTCAGCAATTTTATGTTTTTCATGAATTATCTTGAACTTTCTTGAAGAGATTAAAATTTGTCTCAAAAAAAAAATTGTCCCCTAAAATAAATTCAATTTGAATGCTTGTGGTGGAGTCAAAAGAAAGTAAGGAGAAGTTCCAGAGCAGTTTACTTTGACTAAGAATTATCTTCCATTGTAAAGCATCAAAAGACTTGTTGGCATAATTAATTGTATGAGCACCCTATCCTTTGGTGGAGATGATTATTTGATCACTTTTTCAGTTCTACCCATAAACACAAAGACATTAGTAGCAGTTGTTTACAATTCCCCTCCTCCTCTGCCAGTTCTTCCACGTGCTTATTAAAGATGGAAAAGAGTGTTCTCAGGGGTCTAAATATTAATACAAAATTTCTTGGAAGAGGAAATTCTTCTACTAGGCCAATTAACTCTATGATAGAAAAGAACTTAATGGAACATTGTGAGGTAATATATACTAAATCGTATTAACAGATTAACAGTTTTGAAAATTTGGATAGGCCCTACCCTTATAGTTGTAGAGGAGACAAAACTAATTGAAATACCTTGCTATTAATATCCAAGCTCTTGGAAACTAATGCAATTCTAGAAATATCATTAATGGTAGTTAACGCCTATATCATAATCTGTATTAGTAAAAATAAGTCAACATAAGGGATATATAAAGAATTATGCATTAATATCCAAACATATATTGCTAAAGAATGTTTGCATAAGAGAAATCTACAACTCATAATTCTTTCAGTCTAGCATATTAATATGTTCATGATAAAGTAGAGTTTCAATGTGATTTCAGTATGAAACAATTCTTACGTCTTTTCCTTTCTTATGTGAATATATACTTATCAAAATTTTACTTAGCAAAATTAGGTAAAGTCAAGAACATTCTATCTCTTATTTATTAATAAAGACACTATGAATTACCTCTGGGGGATTTCAGTTCCCTTGAAGCACTTTTAACCTATCAAGCTTAATTGAAAGACTTTTCCTACTAGTAATTCATGTTTACCTACAAGCTGCTAATGGATAGAAGAACATGTTAATACTCTAGTAAACTATTTTTGCCTCTTCACATCAGAACTTAATGTTTTGTATACTTGCTACTTTTGTACCTGATTTATTTAGTCTTTGATTGAATTACTTTTATATTTTTATAAAAAGGGATTTATGAAATAAGATAATAGTTTAAGCAACATTATAAGAGTGGCTAACTTACTTACCAGATCTAAGTTTCTGAAGTGTAGCAACTTACAAATAATTCATTTACTGAGAATATAAAATTGATTAGTTTTACAACTGCAATTTAAAAAGTGATATCAACTAATTAGCAATTATTATACATTGGTCAGCAAAAATATACTTGCTCTTTGTTTTATTTCTGAGAAATTCTTATTTGCAGAACAAAAGTAGTGTAAGTCAAGACAACATATACACAGTTTAATTTCACTTTATTCAAGAAATTGTTTTTCTCTTAAACTGCATGACTATGCCTATCATAGAGTTTCAAGGAGGCAACAATCATTTAAATTGTTCTATTCTATGTTCTCAATCTTTACATAATTTTTATATTGTTCAAAAATAATAGTGAAATAATGTAAATATATTGAGACTACATTTTTGTATGTATTAAATCAATATCCTTGCGCTAAACTTTCGTTTACAAAGTCTTAAATTAGTAGTTACGTTTTTGTGTGCCTTGAATGGTAATGGCATTTTATTAACATTAGGACTTTATTAACAAATAGCACTTTATTAATGAATAAGAGGTAGAATGTTCTTTATCTAACGTCAATAGACATTCCTTAGGATTTTGAAAACCAAAGTTTACCTACACATGTCTTTTATTTCAGATTCAGTAAAGTTCAAGGGCATCCAAGTATGAAATAGCTTGTGAGGAAATTCACATTGCTTTCTTAATTTGATTTAGTTGGGGAAAAGGACACTGGTTCAGAAAATGGAGCTTTTAGAAAAATTTTGGTTGAAATAGAGACATTAAATATTATGCATAGATTAGTAAATGTGTATATAATTTTCCCAAAGCTTGTAGAGGGGGTTGGTATTATAAAGTATACTAATTTCTGTTGACTATCTTATCTGCATTCTAGTATGTTTTAATATCTAGATTTGCTTATGGGAAACATTAAAATGCTCAGATGTAGGTAAAAACTAATAACAAGAGAAACTACATATTTAGGTATTTAAGATAAATGTAACTATGTATTTTGTATAAATGACTTTAAAAATAGGACATCAAGCCAGGTGTGGTGGTTCATGCCTGTAATTCCAGCACAATGGAAGGTGGAGGCAGGCAGGTCACTTGAGTCCAGGAGTTCAAGACTAGCTTGGGCAACACAGAGAGATCCCATCCTACAAAAAACTTAAAAATTAGTTAGGCATGGTGGTACACACCTATAGTCTAGCTATGTGGGAGGCTGAGGTGAGAGAATTATTTGAGCATGGGAAGTTGAGGCTGCAGTAAGCCTTGATCAGTCATACAGCATATGCAACAGAGTGAGATCCTCTCTCCAAAAATAGGACATAAATTACCAAGAGGAATACACTTGATAAATAAGTGTCCAAGTTGAAAGGAAATATAATTCTAAGAACAGAAAATACTTGGTGCACTTGTTTTTTACTTTATTCGTATAAAAAACATGCATAAAGAAAAATATGTTCAAAGATTTGTGATAAAAAGTGGCAGAATGCTAACTCACTCTTTCCCTACATGTTCAGTCCTTTTCAGAGGCCACCACTTTCAGCTCTTTCATCTTCTAAATAATAGACTGTCTCCTGATTTATCAATTTCTGTGTTAGCCATTGACCTTCAACTATGGTAGATGAGAATTTAGCTGTCTTATACTATAATCTCCATGTTTTCTTGGAATATATACGTCTCAAGTAAACAAATACTCAACTTTTACTTTTTTTGCTATGTAAAGATTGTTTCTTATTAAACCAATAAATGTTCCATGATGATGTTTCTTCTGTATAACTTTTTATATTTCCTGGAGTTATTACTTGCCTTTTTCTCCATTTGCTTCATTTTCTTCACATCTCTTGTCAAAGTTTCTTCGCACCCTGTAAAAATCTTTCAATATAATCTTTCTGTGTGAGAATTTCATCCTATGCATTGTTGATAACTTGATTTGATGTGTAATTGTATGTTAAAAGTTATTTGTATTCTGTTTTAAGTCATTGTTATTTGTCATTCTGCTTTGTGAAAAATTTCCTTTGCATTACTATTATTATTATTATTATTGAGATGGAGTGTTGCCCAATCACCCAGGCTGGAGTGCAGTGGCATGATCTCCACTCCCTGCAACATCTGCCTCCCTGGTTCAAGCGATTCTCCTGCCTCAGCCGCCCAAGTAGCTGGGACTGCCGGCATGTGCCATCATGACCAGCTAACTTTTTTTATTTTTGATAGAGACGGGGTTTCACTATGTTGGCCAGTCTGGTCTCAAACTCCTGACCTCGTGATCCACCCACCTCAGCCGCCCAAAGTGCTGGGATTACAGGCGTGAGCCACCACGCCCAGCCTGCATTATTTCTTTCCTAATTCTTTTTTCTTTGTTTTCTCAGATCGTTTTTAGGGGAGCTCCTATAGTCAGAAATCAAATTCTCTAATTGTTCTTCAGCTTCTTTTTGAATCTTTTATCTCCTATTTCCATTTTATTGTCCTTTTGTTTTACTTTCTGGGAGAGTTCTTTAGTGTTAAATTCCAATTTTTCTATCAACTTGTGCTTTCTGATGTCATATTTTTACTACACTAAAGGTTTTTTCTTTTGAAAATAGCAGCTTCTACTTGTTTAATGGATGCAATAGCCTTCCTAATGCCTCTTAGAAAGTTTATTTTAGATTTTAGTGATGCTTTGTTCTGCTTTTTGCATCATCTCAACTCCATCTAAATTATTTTTTTGTTTACTTCTCTCTCTCTCTTTTATGGTAGATGCTTTCCTCAGACATCTGTTGATCTTCTGCTGTTTTATTCATATTTTAAAATAAGGCACAGAAATGTTAGTTGAATTCTTTGTCCTGCATGAGCCAGGTTAACTGGTGGTTTTCACTGTAGAGGTGACTTTCTGCAGATGGGCCACTACCTACGGCCATTCAGTTTTTCCAACAAAAAATTATCTAATCTCTTGCCAGGGTGCAAGTATTCTGGGATTGGTAATTGCGGTGGCGAGTAGGATGGTGTTCTCACCATTCAATATGAAGACTTTCACTTAGTTTTCAGTATAGTGTCGTATCTTCTGCCTGGTGCCTGCAATTCCCTGCTTACCCATCCACCCAAACCCCCCAGATAATAAGCCCGAACCTGAGGGGAGGAGGGGAGGAAAATTTTCTGGAGTGTTAGAACCTGGAGGGAGCTTGGAGCGTGAGTGTTTTTTTATAGGCTTTTAACCAAGCCCTGTGCATCATCTATGCTTTCTGCGATATCTATTTAAGTAGGAAAAATAGGATAGAATCTCATCGGTGTCCCCCTCTGAACATGTCACTCTTCTTCATTCCTTGTAAGTCTAGCACCACTCCCTGTCTGTTTCCCAATATAAGTTATAATTTGGGGTCAATGCTGTCTTCTGGTTTCAACGAATATGTAGTTTAATGGATGTTTACAATGCTCCATGTTTTTTTGGAGCAGGGCAGTGCATTTCTGAGAGGATAAAACAGGGCAAGAAATTCACCACTATCCTAAAACTAGAAGTCTTCTAATGAATAATTTCAAAGTAGAGGTATATACAACTTTTATAGAAGGACTTTTGAAATAATGTTTTTCCAGAAGTATAACATCCAGAATATTTTATTCATACCTATAGTGTTCATTTTTATGTATATTTGAATGTGGTAGATGTAGGATATAAACACAAAAGCCTGAATTCTACCTCCAGGAACCTTCCCATCTAGTAGATGAGATGAAACTTGCAGGGGGAATTACTGTGATGCAAAACAAAAAGTTCTGTGAGAAATGTATGATTATGCACCATAGGCATTCAGGGTAGAGAAATTTAATTTACATCTGAAGAGAGGATTTCCTGGAGGAAGTAGCATTTTTACTTGAGACTTAATGTTTAGGTAGGATTTGCACCTACTAAGAACCGAATAAATATTTGCTGAATATAATTAATGCTGTTCAGCTTTGGTAGTTTGACGTTTTTCTTTTCACTTCTGTTAATGGTGAATATTCTTCAGTGGGGTGTGTCAGCAGCAATCAGTTTCACTTATTCTTGTCTCAGTTTTCCTGAGAGGAATTAACAAAAACATTTCTATAGAGAAAATGTACCATTCAATGACAGTTATTGATATATCCTATAATTACAAAAAAATCTTTCCTGCAAGAATTCCATTATATTAATGATGCATGTATACTATTAAGAATTATAAATATTGAGCAATAAAGCTTCAAGTTTTCATGTTCCCAGATGTTATTTTGGGGCAACTAGATTAGCAATTTTTCAAAAACATAAGCAGTAATTAGAAATCTTTCATAATCTCTTTTAGAAACAGCACTTGATTTTAATTCTTTCATTTAAAAAATCTTATAAGAAGAAACTGTGTCAGAACTGTTGACATTTTTATAGCTTGACAAAAATTAAGCATAATTAAAATGAAATATTTGTTGCATAAATTAAACTGCAATTAATATGTTTTCTGTGACTGCTTGAAGGATAAAATTAAAATGGTGTTGTTAGCAGACTCCCTGCTGTGATACTAATTTCTTGATTTTTATACCACACATTATCAAACACATTCTCACAGTAAAAGAGTAAACCAACAAGTAGAAAACACTGTTTGATGAAAATGGTATACAGAAGGAGATAAACTGCCTTTTATAAAGACAAGGCAATATTGCTTTTTATTTTGAGATTTGACGACTAGTTGATTCGAAGGATATGATTTGCACTTTTAAAGGCTTTAAAATAAGTCTAAAGTTGCCCTTCATTTTAGTTAGCTATGCCTTTTAAATTAGTCAGCTTATTGTTTCAGGAATATTTGCTGTTTCAGGAGGTAATTAGAAAATGAACAAGACATGTTATGCATAGGCCTCCCCTCCAGCTAACCAAGAAATAATAATAAATCACACCATAAAAACTTAAGCATGAACAATTTCAAGAAAAGTGAACAAAAAATACACCCTGTTAGCTCTCCTCTTGGAGAAGGATCACTTTTCCTCACCAGAACCCACAGTTACAGAAAGAATACCTGACATTGACAAAAGTTAGTTATCGCCATCTTTTAAAAAATTGCCGGCTGCCACCTGCCCAGACAATACATCCGGTGTTATTTCTATGTGAATTGTTTGGAATTACTTTTTTACGTTAGATACCATTCGTGGGTATTAATGAAAGAAATAGGTAACCATTATTAATAGTTGTCATTATTTCTGCAGTGTCTCTCTTGGGCAGTGCTACCTAAGGATTATAAATACACCAACGGGAATTAGAAATTATGGGTGAGGTACCATTCACTGGCTAGACCATTATATACCTCTTCCTTGGAGGCTGCGGTGAAATCAGTGCATGTTGTGTAATGACAACATCAGGATTTGACAGTGCCTCTTGAAAGAAGTTAAATTAACAGAACTCTTTCCATATGCAAGGCTATGGTGCCCCTCTCTTGCCACCTGCCGAGAAAAGGCATACTATTTCATTGCTTGATGCTGCTGCCCTACATTCTGCATTGCAAATGCCAAATGCATTAACAGGTTTCAGGTGTTGGAAAATTCCCCCCCCCCCCAAAAATCAATCTTTTTAGCATAGATTATTAGGTTTTGGTAACTCGAAGTGATACTAGTGTTACAGTGACAAATTGATGGCTGTAACTATGCTCTGAGGTCGCAGGATTACACTCTCACCTTCTTCAAGTTTGTGCTCAAATGACACCTCAGGGCAGCCTTTTCTGACCACCTGATTTGAAATTGCAAGCGCTTTCTCGATTTCCTCAGTCCTTCTCCACTACCCTGTCTTTTGTTTATAGCACTTATTAACATATAACTTACTTGTTTCTTGTCTGTCTCTCCTCACTGGAGATTTAAGTTCCATGAAGACAGGAATTTTTTCATGACTGGCTCATTGCTGTATTCTCACTGTCTAAAATACTGCTTGGCTTAAGCAGGCACTTGATTAATATTTTTTACAAGAAAGAGTGAGTGAATAAATGAATGTTTATAAACTAATCCTTGAAAAAGAGCAGAAGGAAATTAGTTTAACAAACGTGATTATTCCTGATGGTAATACAAACATCTAGGTTTAGTAGAGGATCATGAGAATACTGTTTATAATGCTTCGCTTATTCACTACCTTATTTTTTATCTCAGTGAAATTATACTTAAATGAAACTATTTCTTATTAAACTAAATGTCAGGTTAGAATCTGTATATGGTTAGTGTTAGTGTTCATGAAGAATTATTTACAATTCACCCCTTAAATAATAGTGGATAATATTTTCAACTAATTAGTTCATTTTATGTATTTATGTTCTCATTCATTTATTGGCTTGTTCAATGTTACTTGTATCCCAGGAGTCATAGTATCTGATATTCTGGTAGAATATACAAGTTTATGCCATAGTGAGTGTGTCATAAAACAGCTTGACTGTCTTATAGCTATACGGTCGATTCTTGTTATTTGCAGTAGTTATGTTCTATAAAGTCATCTCATACACTGAATTGGTGAATCATGAACCATTGTTCCTACAGGAAAAACAGGATTATGTTTCTGATAACTTTTGGTCAACATTTTTGCCAACCAATCAGTGCATAGCAGTGTTTTATGTGTGTTTCCATTTAAAAACACCCTAACTGACATATATTTTGACTCATTAACATTGAACTTGTGGCTAGTCCAATGGTAGTGGGTTATCAGAACTTATTAACATTAGTGTCACTTAAGTTGGCACACAACCCCCCACTGCTAAATTTGACTGGCAAAAAAAAAAAAGTTGAACTTGTGGCCAATAGCACTGTAACTCATGCTTGAATGAAGCTTATCTAGCATGTGTATGTTCTCCACATCACACTTAAAGAACACTAGACAGAATTTCAGCAGTACACTTGGGGTTGTTAAAAGAAAAACTTTAGCCAAATTAAATTTAAAGGAGTTTAGTTGATCAATGAAGGATTTGTGAATCGGGCAGCCCCCAGAATCACAGCAGATTCAGAGACACTCCAGGGGTGCTTCGTGGTCAGAACAAATTTATAGGCAAAAAAAGTAAACTGACATACGGAAATCAGAAGCGAGGTACAGAAACAGCTGGATTGGTTAGATCTCGGCGTTTGCCTTATTCAAACACAACTTGAGCACTCAGCAGTATATGAGTGGTTGAAGTATGGCTATTGGGATTGGCCAAGACTCAGCATTTGCTACAGGCACATACTCCTAAGTTAGGTTTTCAATCTTGTTTACCTATTAAGTTAGGTTGCAGTTCATCCACAAGGACTCAAATATAGAAGTACAGAGCCTTTATCAGTGAAATCACCAATAAAGACACAAAAATATTACAAAGATGGCACTAAATAGAGTGCAAATGAACACTTAATTACAGTGTGACAGTTGAAACAAGAAGGCAGACCTCAGCTGGGAGTACACACATCGGGCAACTCAAAATTTTCACCACTCTGCTGATGTCTGCAGGTAACTAGAAAAACACTGCGAATATTCATTTTGAGGTTACAAATAAATTTTAGCAAGTTGGCAAATTCAGATAAGGGACCTGTGAATAGTGAGGATCTCCAGTAACAGTGTTTTCATAAAGAAGTCATCATTGAACATACCATCATATTACGGATGAACCTAGGCATTATCTTCCTCTCAAAATAGGGTCATTCTGAGAAGTCCTGTATTTCTATTTAAACAAGATTTAATATGATACATTTCAAGCCCTGTGATGGTACTGGGAACACAGCAAACAAAACTGATACAGCTTCCCTCTCCCCTATAGATATCTGTCACTTTTCTCTATTCTTTCTCTCTTTCCTGATTTCTATCATTCTCCCAAATACTTTGAAACCCAGGTCATTGAATGTACAGAGAGACCTGGCACAGCTTTTACTAGCTGGAAAAATAAAGATTTCAATGTGTGGACAACTTTGGGAGGACCCTGATGATGTCCAGGGCATGCGACTTCCATTTCCTTCACTTGGTTTCTAGAGTTCACAGCGCTGAGTGAGAGAGTAAGGATGTGCAACTCCAGAAGGCTCAAACTTTTAACAGGTTCACGGTTTCCCCAGGCCACATCTGTTTATTCATTCATTTAGTCATTCTTTCAGCTAAATAACATTTATCAAGTCCCTACTTTGCAGTAGACACTGTGCTAAATCCTGGGAATACAACTGTGAACAAAATGTAACCTGGCTTTTAGCAGTTACTCCTCTTCTTGAGAATTTTCTTGCAGTACCTCATTACTTGGATGCATTCAGTTTTTCTCCTCCTAAGAAGTCTTAGGAGGAGAAAACAGGAATGCTACAACCCCAGTTTGAATTGTTATTCCCCACTTCATTGAGTTCTCCTTAAACCATTCTGATACTGTCTCTGAACATTTTTGCAGCATATTTTCTCACAGATTAACCACATACAAGCCGAACTTTCCCTTTAGTGTCAGTTTCATATAGCCTTCCTCCTTTTTGAATTGGCACACATTTGTATATAAAAATAATGTTGCCAGAATCTCTTACCATGGTATCATTAGCTCTATGATAAAACCACTAACACTGCAGATCATTCTAACACATACATTGTATCGAGTTAGATGTTCCATTTCAGGTACTTTTGTAAAGATGACTTTTTTGTGTTTTTGGCTGAAGTGAAATAGTTGAGACAGCATTTTCATGTATATCTATATTTCTATATCTGTTTCTATATTTAAATCTATTCCTTCTGATATATCTTTATATCTTGTATTGCTTTTATTATGGCCTAATATATTTGCCACTGAATATAATGAACAGATCAAACAAGGAACTCGATCATTTATCCTTCAGTTTATGTGTCTGTCATGTGGACTTCTCAAGTCCCACAGGTACATTTATAGCCAAGACCATAAACATGGGAGAAGAGTAAATACGAGAACTAAATAAAAGAAACGCAAATGGACCTATTAAGAAGGAAGATACAGTGTATAAAAACAGGGAAAGAATCAGTAGAAACTCAAATAGATAACTTTACATTTAGATGTACCCACAATGAAATAAAAGTGGGAATGTGTATACCAAAATCAAATATAAATGACCTTTGATTAGCAACTATTTAGGATTATTCATCTACAAATTTTTTAGAGTATATTTAAGTTTCTTAGTTGAGAATAGCTAATACTTGTTAAGTACTTGCTATGTGCTGGACACATCAATGCTTTACATGGATGAACTCATGTATTTATGTTTTCTCATTATTTTATTTGTTTTCAAATTAGGAAACAGGTGTGGCAGAGGCTCAATAACTTGTCTAAGATCACAAAGTCCTTAAAGATGAACCTGGATTTCAAACCCAGGCAGCTTGACTCCAAAGCAGTACTGCCTCTGAGCAGAAGAAATAAGGAAGTTTTCAGATTACCCTAGCAATTACCAGTGAGACCCTGGGCATCACGCAATATGCAAATGAACTTGGTTTCCTTTTTAGATTCAGACTGATAACGCATCATCAACTCATCAGCTAAGATTTTCTTCTTTGGGAACGTGTCCAAATTGTTTGATTGAGGAATACGTAATAAATTCTAAATCTCTGGGCTTTAGAACAGCACAGATAACATAGATTGAGTGCTTGAGGATATTTTCCTGAAAACAGTGAACAGAAAGAAGGGGATAATGCCTACAACCGTAGCGGTTGCCTGTATATGCTTTTGTCAAAACCGCGGACATGCTCAGGCTTTGCAGTTTTCTACGTGCAATGAGAGCAAAGTTTGATCTTGCAGAAATAATACCAAATGGTCTTTTAAACTTGCCTGTAAACTCTCATTTAAAAAGTCTGGAATGTCTTCATTGCTAGCCAGATTTAATTGAAGAAGGAAATATTTTTGTTTAAAGTAGTATTTATACTCAGCCAGAAGTTCTTGCCATGCTCCTTTTTTTTTTAACTCTAGGAGAAAAACCTTTGCCGTATTTTAAAGCTAAATATGTAAGACATCATAAGCTGAAAAATATGTGCATAACCCTTGATTTTCATCTTATCTATCTAATCTCAAAGATTTTGTCTCCTGTGGTGTGTCAGCAGTGTCCTGCTTACTAACACTGAAGTATTTAAGCACTCAGTTGTAAGTATCTAGTGAAAAGCCTTAAATAACTAGATAAACAGTGAAGCTGCCAACCTAAAGTAATCTTACACTTAGGGGGTGAGTGGCCCAGGAAATGTGCTCTTTGTCATTTTGACTTGGGTTTGAAAATGGACCTGGGCTGCATTCCAGCTCAAAGAGCCGTTCACTTCCAAAGACTCCTAAATTGTCCCAAGGAGCTCATTTTGGCAGTGGATTATTTGTGTTTGGCTGGGCATCCTAATAGCAGAAGCTGTCTGCTCTGGCAAGCAAGGGCTATGGCAGCATTTAAAATTACCATCCCCAGTGTTTTTTCTTGATGAGGCTATTTTTCAGAAAAGCAGTCCCCCAACCCCCATTTCAAAAGTGACACTGTGCAAGTGTTGTGCAGGTGGTTTTCTTGAGCTCTAGTTTCCCGTGGCCAGATGACGTGTTTTATCATATCAGAGGCAAATTTTAAACAAATGCTAAGCAGCACCAGATGTCTCTCAAAACCAAAGCTTTCCTGTTGATATCTTCACCTTTTCCTGTACCAGAGGTCACAGTTATTGGTTGTCAAGGGCTAAGTAAGAATGTGAGATTTTTGATTTAAAAATAAGAGCCATAAAGAGTTTCTGAAAGATTTTGTTTTAGAGGCCATAGAGGGTAGTACTTGAAGGAGTCAATCCTTGTTTAGACACTAGATAAGACCAAGTTTTGGTTACCATTGGTTGGAAGCTAGCATAGTGTCAGACACATTGCAGATACCAAAATGTTACTTGAATACACAAAAGAAGGTCTAACTCAGAATTAAGTGATGCTTCATTTTATCAGATGAGTCCAAAATTAAGTACACAAGAAGATCCACAGAAATAAAGGAAGAAAATATTAAAACTTCTATTTATTTTTATTTCATTTGTATATATATTAGCATTATATTATATTACCACAGTATTACACATAATTTAACACAGATGAATAGATATGTATTGAATGCGCTTATTGAAAATAGTTTTACTGTTAGGAGGGTATCATCAAAGTCCTGTTTCACCACATTATCACCCCAAAATTAATCTCCTGTAAGTGCCGATGGAATTTACTTAATTTTTGAAAGAACATGGTAGGTATAATATGAATAGACTTCTATCATTTAAGGAACGAGAGAGGAAAATACTAGCGCTAAGAGCCAGATATTTAATCTGTGGCTAAGAGCCAGATATCTACCTCACAGGATTGTTGTTTAATCACAATCTTTTAATCACAGCAGTCTTTCCTGTTGCTCACTGCAACCTCAAACTCCTGGACTCAAGCAATCCTCGCACCTCAGCTTCCTGAGTAGCTGGGACTATAGGTGTACACCGCAATACTCAGCCAATTTTTAAATTTTTTGTAGAGATGGAGTCTCACTGTGTTGTCTAGGCTGCTCTGGAACTCCTGGGCTAAAGCACTTGACCTCCAGAAGTGCTGAATTATAGGCGTGAGTCACTGTGTCTGGCCATAATATTTATCTTTTTAACACTCATGGGATTAGGAGTGATGGCCTATTTTTCAGTCCTGTTATTAGTAATTTATGTCTTCTCTCTTTTGTCTTGGTTAGCCCGGTTAGGAGTTTATCAATTTTGTTGATGATTTCAAGAGCAGGCTTTTGATTTTGTTGATTTTCTCTATTGTTTTCCTGTTTTCAATTTTGTTGATTTCTGCTTATTTTCTTTGCATCTGCTTACTTTGTAATTAATTTGCTCTTTTTAATATGGTTTCCTAAAGTAGAAGCTTAGATTATTGACTTTAGATTTTTATTCTTTTCTACTATATGCATTTAGTGCTATATGTTTTCCTCTAGGCACTGCTTTTGCTGCATCTCACAAATTTGATGGGTTGTATTTTCATTTTTATTTAGTTAAAAATATTTTTTATTTCTCTTGAGATTTTTCCTCTGACCCATGTGTTATTTAGAAGTGCATTGCTTAATTTCTAAATATTTTGAGATTTTCCAGCAATCTTTCTGTTACTGATTTCTAATTTAATTCCATTGTGATCTGAGAGCAGACATTGTATGACTTCTATTCTTTTAAATTTGTTAAGGTATGTTTTATGGCCCAGGATGTGGTCTATCTTGATGAATGTTTAATGTGAGCTCTATAAGAATGTGTATTCTTCTGTTGTTGGATTAAGTAGTCTATAGATGTCAATTATGTACGGTTGTATGGTAGTACCCTTTAGTTCAATTATATTCTGCCTGCTGGATCTGCCAATTATGGATAAAGGGGTGTTGAAGTCTCCAAGTACAATAATGAATTTGTCTATTTCTCTTGCAGTTCTATCAATTTTTGCCTCATAGATTTTCACACTCTATTGCTAGGCACTTTATTACTATGTAATGCCCCTTGTTATCCCTAGTAATTTTTCTTATTCTGATATCTATTTTGTCTGAAATTAATATAGCTACTCCAGCTATATTTTGATTAGTGTTAGCATGGTATATCTTTCTGCATCTCTTTACTTTTACTCTGTGTTTTCACATTTAAAGTGAGTTTCATGTAGACAATATATAGTTGGTTCTTTTTTTAATCCAATCTTGTTCTTTTACTGATGCATTTAAACTATTCACATGTAAAGTGATCATTAATATAGTTGGATCAATATCGACCATATTTGTAATATTTTGACCTCGTTGCCCTTAGTATTTGTTTTCTTATTTGTTTTGCTTTGGTCTTCCACTCCTAGCTTTCTCTAGTTTTAGTTAAACATTTTATATGATTTAATTTTCTTTCACTCTTAGCGTATCAATTAAAAATTTTTTCTGTAGTGATTGTTCTAGAGTTTGGTGTATACATTTACATCCTCTCAGGTAACACTATACTGCTTTCAAATAACACTATGCTGCTTCAAATAACACTATAGTGATGGGTAGTGCAGTTACACTTTCAAATAACTCTATACTGCTTCATGGATAGTATGGTTACCTTATAACAGATTATTCCCAATTCCTTCCTCCCATTTCTTATAACATGGTTGTCATTCGTTTCCCTTATCCACAAGCTATAATCATGAATGACATTGTTGTTATTATTATTTAAAACAAAGACTGTTATCTTTTAAGTCAACTAAGAATAAGAAAAATAAAAGGTTTTATTTTTTCTTTATGTATTCCTTCTCTTTAGTTCTTTATGTAGAGCTGAATTTCTAACCTATATCATTTGCCTTCTCATTGAAAACTTTTAACATTTCTTGCAAGGCAGGTCTACTTTTTTGAACATTAAGTGAAACATTGTTATATATATATATTTATAAAAATAAAGCTATTCACAGTTCTGGGTTTCAGTGTTCATCAAGTTGCCAACATAAAAAATTACTGATGTTTCATGCAGATGTCTAATTCAATATGCTCAAATTTAAGAGTGATATAAATAATTTACTATTGCAAAAAATAAAAATGTCACGTGCATTATTGCAAATACTGTGTTGATTTCTGATTACCTCCAGAATTGTAACTTACAACGAAAAGAAGGCAAGAATATAGATGTTCAGCACCAGAGGAAAATGATATTTCATTATGTAAAGTTGTATTGCATTCATGCTATCCAAAAAGAATTTCATTCATATTAATTAATGTGCCTTTTATCTAAGCATTTTTATCACTCAAATTCTCTTTGCACTCAAAAGCAGTGTCTGTCAAACCCAGCATCCTTCATGTCACTTGGGTATGACAAACACAGAGCAACAGATGTGGAGCTTTTCCCTGGGGCTTGAAAAAGCATGAGTCGCAAAAGCAGATATTTAGGGTTAGAGGCTCTGTTGTACCAGGTGGAGAACCAGATCTCTAGTAACAGAGACATCTGCATGTCCACATGTTCTTTAATATATTTATTTTCGCATGTGTTTGTTATATATGGGCGCTTTGAAGAGATGGGCTCAGAACATAGGTCTTTTTCTTCTATGTTTTCTTAAGAAAAAAAAAAAAACCTCAGCCAAAATTACCTTCATTAACAACAGACCTCCTTTCCGAGAAGAAACATACACCTTTATATAGTCTGATCATTTGTTTATAGCATTCATTGTTGATTTAGTATCTTACCTTTTTAATGACTTTACCTGTTTAATATGCATGAAAAGCATCAATTTCTAAGTTCAATCAAATGCTGTTTCTCTGGTTACACAACAAAAAATGATTTCTTTCCTCTTCCTTCTGAACTCCTTTACCATTCATCTGAATCACTTCTGAGATAATGAACATAGTCTGCCCTCTATTACAGTGATTTGGGTGAATCACCTTTCCATTTCCATTCATTCAGTTAACAAATATTTATTGTGCACAAAACAAAGTGCCAGCCCCTATGAAGCCAAGGTAAATAATTTAGATTGTGACTCCTTGAAGACAGGTGGATATGCCTAATGTTTGCATTGCCCAGACTTGCTTGCAGGTGAAATCCGTAACTATTAAAGACTATGTGCCAGGAAATTCAGTATGCCTCATCTTCAACTGATAAAACTTCAAAAATTTACCTGCTAATTTTGTTTTGAGAGTATAACGGGAAATCTGAGGTGCAGTTGAATGACATCTGTCTAGCAATTTAATCTAAGTAATAACAATAATGGTTACAACATAAAATCATTAAGATCTCCGTGGTAATCTTTGAACTTTTTCCTCCTAGGATTTCCAGACTGTATTACCATCATTTGAGCTCTTCTCGAAGTATGGAAAATTATATTCAAAAGCTGGACAGATTGTATAAAGGTATGACTTTTTGCTAAGGAGTACTTCAAAAAGTATATTAAATAACACTTAAAAATCTAATGGGGTTGACTTAACTATCAAGCATTTTAAAACCCATGCTATAATAATATTTATGTAATAAATATGTAATAAGACTCCATAAATTTCTTTCATTCTTATGTAATAGTTTTCAACATTTAAAAGATAGTGAATATTACTTTTCAGATTTCTTCTCCAAAATGAACCAAGAATGCGTTAAGAAATATAAACTTAAAAATCTAAAATACTCTTTTTTTTTTTTTTGAGACACAATCTTGCCCTGTCACCCAAGCTGGAGTGCAGTGGCATGATCTCAGCTCACTGCAATCTCTGCCTCTCAAGTTCAAGTGATTCTCCTGCCTCAGCCTCCAAAGTCTCTGGGACTACAGGCAGCACCACCATGCCTGGCTAATTTTTGTATTTTTGGTAGAGATGAGGTTTCAGCATGTTGGCCAGGCTGGTTTCCAACTCCTGGCCTCAAGTGATCTGCCTGCCTCGGCCTCCCAAAGTGCCAGTATTACAGGCATGAGCCACCATGCCCAGCCCTTAAATACCCTTTATCTTTAATTAATACAATAAATACTTTTACACAATACAGCGAAAAAATACTCTTGGTGCCCCAAATACTTCTCAGCACTGTGTTGATACAGTATCATTTCAAATACTATGCTGAATAATGTACATTGAAGTATGAAGTATCTTACGATACCAAAGAAACAGAGTCTAGAATTCTGATTATCAATGTTTAGAAGATATATAAGAACAAAAATAACCATATAAAATTCGAAAACAAAAAATAAACTCTCAATGAATACTGTATTGGATTTCTAGGGCATTTTAGAATAGAGCAGTGGTTACAATTGAAGTGTGTCTTATAGGAGGTATTGTGACATTTTCAGCCAAATTTAAAGAATGTATTGGGTGAAGACAGCAAAGATCACTGCAGTTGAAGGAAAGGGGCAGAAATGAGAAATCATGCTAGTTAGAATACTCTACCTATCCTCTCAGACCAAGAACCAAGGAGAAAGCAGTAGGCTGTTAGAAAGAGCCCAGGGTAGATTCAGGCAAAGTTCCTTCGATTTTATGTTAATCTTTCCTCTCTACCCACTAAGTCCTTCAACTTGGAAGTTAATATGTTAAATGCAGATACCAATGTTTACTTTGTAGCTATTCCGAAGGAATACATGAGGGGGAATATGAAATATTCTGAGCTAATAGAAAATGTATATATAATACCAAGTGGAATTGCTGTTTCAAAGGTTTATAAAGTATCATTACCCATTGGAGCACTTATCTGGTATTTGAGAGCCAGAGTATGAAGTAGTCGAAATAAAATGTCTCATATTTGTATGTGACTTCAGCTTTTAACTCAAAGATGTATCAATCCTGTTTATGATGATGAAAGATTGAAAATAATTTGAACACTCATTAATATGTTAGATAAATAATAAAAACACATATAATGTAGTACTATGCAGACACACTAAAATGTTATAAATCATTACCTATTAATTTTTTTAAATGCCTACAATATATTTCTAGGAAAAGAAAGCCGGATTCAAAGTACCCTATGTAGTCTTATTTCACTTAAAAATACATATATGTGTGTATATACATACATATATACATGTGTATATGTATAAAAACATACTTGCACACACTAATATATTTAATATATATATACATTTGTATGTTGCAAAAATGTTAATGGTGTTTACCTCTGGGTGGTGAGATTATGAGTACTTATGTGGGATACTGCTTTTATTTCTATTTTTTGATGTTTTAATGCAACCAGACAAAATTAAAGTATTAAAACAGAACACTCCAATAGGGACTGTTTGCTCTATTCTATCAATTACAAAAACATCTTGACTTTATTCTACTTAATCATAATAATTTAGAGGCAATTATCTTTTTTCTGAAGACGAAATAATTACTTGCTAAATTATTTATACAGAAAGACAAAGATGAGTAACAAATGGTGTACGTTATTTTTAATTAAAAAGAATGTGCAATGCAAAGATACAACATGTTACGGGATTTTTTAATGTTTGCTAATCTTCTTTTGGATTTATAACAATTTTGTGAATTGACGATATTATAAAAACGTCATCTCCATTTCTTTGATAGGAAATGAATGTGTAGTGCCTAGTGTTTAATTTTGGTAAGTGAAGGGTAGCAACCTTCGCTGAGGCTGTCCCATTCAGATTTAATTTAACCAAATACAACAAAGTGCTCCTGCTCTTCGTGAAAAAGGCCAAGATGGGGACACTTGCACCAAACTGTTGAATAAAGATGCTGTAGTAATTTTTAGAGCTATCTATTTGATTGCTTCAGTTTCAAGGTAGTTCATCACTTCACTATAATTCACCCGACATTGCCTTTTACACCCAATACTACATTTTCCCATCAGTTCGATTAGAAATAGTGATGCCTTTATCAGATTAATCTTTCTTTCCTTTAGCATGTCTGAGTTTAGGATAAACAGTGCCTGTACCTAGCTGTTGTTATTAATGCACTAAGATTTAAACCACTGAAAAATATACAGAACTAACTCTTCAACACACACATATTGTAAAATCTACTGTCTGACTAGCATAACATTGCTACTTTCAGTGTCTTTAATTTGTCTTTTTAAGTGGTCACTATTTGTAACCTTCAATAGTTTCCCAAAAACAGTTTGATCTAAATCAGAATGTGCTACGTCCTGTCAGAGTGCTTTGCCATCCTTTTAGCTTCAATTATCTTTCCAGGCAGAGTCTCTTTAAACATTATTGTGGAGAAAAGTTAGCAAGATAAGGTTAAAATCATTGGTTGTAATTTTATGAATTGGATAATGTACTTAATTCAGTCTGGCAGCAATGTGAGTTTTCTTGCATTACGTGCTTCTCAGCTTCCTTCAGTTCTTTGCAAATGGGCTTTGGTCCAGGCTGTCTTTCTGCTAAAAAGTGGCTCAGTTTTGAGGGCCAGTGAGATGAGTTTTAATTAAACTACTTGTTAGGTTTGAAAAACAATGTACTTTTTCTCCTTTCCCATAGGAATTTGGCATATAACCAACTCAGCTAAAAAAAAAAGAAAAAAGAAAAAAAGAAAAGAAAAGAAAAATGAAAAATAAGTATAGTTAGCACCTGGATTGGGAAGGGGGTTAAATGCCATTGTCTTTTTCCAGGGGGTATAAGGTCTTAGCAACTGCATAAGGAAACAAAAATTTCTATGAGGGGAGAGTAATAGTTAAGCATATACATTAATGTGTGCCTGTTAGGAGTTAAAATTTAGTTTAATGAGAAAAAATATTAAATGTTGTCATTCAGTTTGGCATTATGTGAACTTATAACCCTTTTAAGTTTTGGCATAGTAAATTGGCAAAGAGAAAAAAAAATAAAGATACCTTTAGTCTCTTTCTCTAGGTTCAATTGTCTTTGACTAAAAATGTTATAAGCACCCCACCTACCTGTTTGAAGGTGTTTTGCTGTGTTTTTCCATAATGGAGGCAGATTTGCTAGCTATTCCCTGCATCTAGTGGCACGCATAATTAAGATTGGCTTTTTTTGTTTATGTTTTTTTTTTTGTTTTTGTTTTTGTTTTTTTCAAAGACAGGGTTTCACTCTGTTGCCCAGGCTGGATCATAACTCACTGCAACCTTGAACTCCTGGGCTCAAGTGATCCTCCTGCCTCAGCTCTTGAGTAGCTGAGACTACAGGTACACACCCCCCATGCCCAGTTAGTTTTTAAATTTTTTGTAGAAATGGGATCTTGCTATGTTTCCCAGACGAGATCACGATTGTTCATGAAGATCGGCAGTAGTGTAGATGGAGAACAGAGAAGAGGGCTAAAAGTGAGTCAAGTCCGGGGCTGTGACCTCCTGACATTAACTAAACACAAGCTAAGAGAAGAAGACAGAGAATTAAGGAATTCGTGTTTCTGAGGTTCCTTTTTTTCTTCTTTCATTTTACTATTTTGTTTCTAGAAAACAGAAGACAAAATATAATACTGAGATTAAGGTATGAAGTGAGTGTGAATAGAAGACCCCACTGCCTGGAGTCGTGGATTCTTCCATGCTGATGAATGACCTCAATTCCCTTAATCTCTGTAGTTTTTCTCTCTTATGTATCAGAAGAAGAAACTGAAACCATCTGCCTTTTAAAATTCAGTAGTTCTAAAAGGAAAACACAGATGAAGATCCTGCAGGAAATATACCTACTGTGATTCAGTAAACTACAAAATTTTGTAGCTCTGGTCATGAATTAATTACTGTGTGCGTGTGCGTGTGTGCATATCTGTGTGTGTGTGTGTGTGTGTGTGTTGGAAATCTCTTTAGACATACCTTTTCAAACAAATACTTATACTTGAGTCTTTTACCTCTGAGAATGTCTATCATAATCACAGCCCCTGGTGACCAACAGTGCCATAAATGTTTCCACCCAAGTACCCATATTCTGATCCCCTCACCCAGGTCACAAATGATGAGACCAGTGTTGGGTACCCAAATTAAGGGCAAGTAACATGTAAGTAGGATGATGAATGGTAAATTGTGTAAAATAGTTCAGCATAAAAGCTCTTCCCTGAGGGACATAATGACTCATTAGACCAATTAGAAACCCTTCAGACTGTTGAACTTGTGACCCACAGATGCAACAGACACAGACTAGTGAGTGTGGGAGCAGAAACACGGGCGTTCTCAAATAGAGAAGACATTTCCAACTCTCTGCTGCCAAGGGAGCAAAGAGATCATCTAGTTGCCAGGACTGTGTCGGGTCCTGCATGACCCTGAACTGTAGCTGGTTTCCAAAAAGCTGGGCTTTTGTGAGGTTCCTGTTTTTTATGCGATGCTTAGATTTTCCTGGAATCCTTGGAAGTTGATTCAACATTTGAGATTCCTATAGCCTTTTCTCCCATCCCATGTGTAGCCTTACAATAAAACTTCCTGCTAGAGGTAGCCTGAGGGAATCTTTGTTTCCTGCATCTGAAGAGAATAACACTAAACTTACTGCATATGATTTGGGGGTTGGATCCAATGATAGAACACAGGGGCAGGAAATGTGATTCATTGATCATAAAAGCTTTAATTTAAAACCGATGGTCAGAGAAATACAGACTCTGGGAAATGTTATAGGCCAAATGACCTGTTTCTTCAATAAATAAATTACAAAACTGAGGGAAAAAAAGGAAACTATTAAAAAGACATTATCAATCTCTCTGTGTGTGTACAGTTTTGGGCTCCTGATTTAAATAAACAAATTGTAAAAGAAAAGATCTTTTGAAACAATTAGAAGTTTCAACACTGATTGAATATTTGTGGTATAAAAGGATTTTTTTTTTAGGTGTTATATGGTATTGTTTTGGTTTACAAAGTTGTAGAGATAAATGTTGAAATATTTACAGATTCGATGATATGATGTCTGGGATTTAATTTGAAAGTCAAAGAAGTGAGTGGAAATACATATACTCCCCATCTTATAATGGGGTTATGTCCCAATAAATCTATTGTAAATTGGAAATATCATAAATTGAAAATATTATAAGTTAAAAATGCATTTAGTACAACTAACCCACCAAACAGCTTAGCTTAGCTTCAGCTACCTTAAATATGCTCAGAACACATACATTAGCCTATAGTTGGGCAAAATAATCTAACACAAAGCCTATTTTATAATGCGTGTTGAAAAGCCCATGTAATTTATTAAATACTGTGCTAAAAGTGAAAAACCAAATAATTGCATGCATACTCAAAGTATGGTTTCTACTGAATTCATTGTAAACCAAAAAGTATCTGAAATACGTCTCTTTTTTGTTTTTTCTGCGATAGAGTCTTACTCTGTCACCCAGGTTGGAGTGCAGTGGCATGAACTCAGCTCACTGCAACCTCTACCTCCCAGGCTCAAGCGATCCTCCCACCTCAGCCTCCCAAGTAGCTGGGACCACAGGCATGCACCACCATGCCTGGCTGAATTTTTTGTACTTTTGGTAGACACAGAGTTGGACTGTGTTGCCCAGGCTGGTCTTGACCTCCTGAGCTCAAGTGATCTGCCCACCTCAGCCTCCCAAAGTACTGGGATTACAGGCTTGAGCCACTGAACCCATCCTTGAGATGAGTTTCAATTAATTTAGAAGTTTATTTGGCCAAGGTTAAGGACATGCCCTTGACACTGGACCTGTCAGCACAGATCCTGACAACATGTGCCCAAAGTGGTCAAGCTACAACTTGGTTTTACATATTTTAAAGAGACCTAAGACATCAAGGAATACATATAAGATGTACATTGGTTCAATCTGGAAAGGCAGCACGACTCAAACTTGAAATGTGAGGGTAGGAGGTGGGAGGATTTGAGGGATGCTTCCAGGTCATAGATGGATTCAAAGATTTGCCAACTGGCAATTGGTTCAAAGAATTTAACCAAAGACCTGGAATCCATAGAAGACAGTATCTGGGTTAAAATAGGGGAGGGAACCAAGGTTCTCATTATGCAGATGAAGCCTCTAGGTGGCAGACTTCAGAGAGCATAGATTGTAAATGTTTCTTATCTAACTTAAAAAAGTATCAGACTCAGTACTATCTCCTGGATCAGCGAAAAGTTCTAAAAAAAAATTCTCTACAGAATGTAGATTTTCCCCATAAGAGACAGCTTTGCAGGGCCATTTCAAAATATGTCAAAAAAATATATTTTAGAGTAAAATACCTCAATTTCTTTAAAGGCCTGATATTTGTCATGTGATGCTATGCTACAGTCAGGCTGGAACTTGGTGTCTTATTGCTACAAAAAGTCTTAAGATCTCTGTTTTAATGTTAATACGGGTCAGTAGTGCCTGGATTTCAAAGGGAGAAGGGTATAATGAAGCATGTCCAACTCTCTGTGCCCTGTCCCCACTCCCATATCCCATAATGGCCTGAACTGGTTTTTCAAGTTAACTTTGAAATATCCTTGGCCAAGAGGAAGGGTCCATTTAGATATCTGGGAGATGCTTAGAATTTTATTTTTAGTTTACAGCGTATTGCTTTAGGAACACTCTTACACTGTTGGTGGGAGTGTAAATTAGTTAAACCATTGTGGAAGACAGTGTGGCAATTTCTCAAGGATCTAGAAATAGAAATTCCATTTGACCCAGCAATCCCTTTACTGGGTATACACCCAAAGGACTATAAATTGTTCTATTATAAAGACACATGCACACGTATGTTCAGTGCAGCCCTATGTACAATAGCAAAGACCTGAAACCAACCCAAATGCCCATCAATGATAGACTGGACAAAGAAAATGTGGCACATATACACCATGGAATACTATGCAGCCATAAAAAACGATGAGTTCCTGTCCTTTATAGGGACTTGGATGAATCTGGAAACCATCATTCTCAGCAAACTGACACAAGAACAGAAAACCAAACACCGCATGTTCTCACTCATGGGCGGATGTTGAACAATGAGAACAAGTGAACTCAGGGACAGGAGCATCACACACTGGGGGCAGTGGGGCGGGGGCTAGGGGAGGGACAGGGGGGTGGGGAGGGATAATATGGGGAGAAATGCCGGATATAGATGAAGGAGGAATAGAGGCAGCAAACCACCTGGTTATGTATGCACCTATGCGACAACCCTGCATGACCTGCACATGTACCCCAGAACCTAAAGTAAAATAATTTTAAAAAAGAGTTTTATTTTTAGTTTACAGCATATTGCTTTTGCACTATCATAAAGTAAAAAATAAAATCATGAGTCAGCCATCAAAAATAGAGGACCATCTGTATATATAGAGGAAGATTAACGAAGAATTGGTTATTGTTAAAGCTGATTGGCTATATGAAGATTTATCATACAATTTTGTATACTTTTGTAAGGTTTTGGTTATTTCTAAACTTATTATAAAATAAATAATTGACCATCTTCATTGGATCGTGAAGCCATTTTCTCCCATAGGTTTGCAACCGTGGCCCCAAACTGAACCCAGCTATGAATAGCTTTCATTGATTTCATAGACTCTGACCTCTGTTCTTCCAGAGAAGGTGGTACTCAGGTCAAAACTTCTATACATTCTATTGTTCACCATGTGAGTTTGATTTGCTCATGAGACTCACGTTTTTGAATGCTTAAGGCTCTTTATAACTAGTGTATGTAAGTAATGTCATTGTTTGTAACCACAATCTACCTCTCCCTCTGGGCACACATAAGTTTATGATAACTATAGAGGTGTCCAGGTGGGTCAAAACTGCCTTTGCATTAAGGTGAGAGAAAACCAAGATGAAATCTTATTAGAAAATATAATTGGGGAAAGCAGTTTGTCTGTTTCTTCTGGAAAACTAGACTACATCAACTTATATACTATTTATTTTCTGTATTCTCAATCTGAGCCACTTAAGAAAATTAATGATATCTTATTGAGGGAGTATGTTCTCTTTCCGGGTCCACAAGGGGGCACAGTTTTAAGGGCAAGAACTTCCCAGCGCCATGCCCCTCTTCCATCTCTCTCCATTCAGGAGATTGAAGGTTTATGTTTGAATTTCCTGGGCGCAGGAAGACACTGTCGTCACTCCAGCGGAAGTTTTAAAGAACTCCTTTCATTGGCTAGGGTCTGAGAGAAGGTGGGGGTTCCTCCCAGGTTAAAAGTTCCCTTCTTCCACACCCCGTTGGACTCCATGTTTGGGTCCCCTTCCACGAACACGCCCTTCGTGGAAGCCATCTTTCTCTCTCCTGGATTTTCCCTCAAGAGTCCCATTCCACACACTCTCGTGGAAGCCTTTCCCCTCCTAAACTCCATCTCTCTCTATTCCCTTCCACTCAGAGTGGAAGCTGCTTTCCTCTCCTGGATTCCATCTTTCTGGATTCCCTCACTCAGTGTGAGAGTTAGCTGTTTCTTTCTCGCTCCTCCTGTTTTTCTGTCTCTACCTAAATAAATCACTTTCTATAAACGCTTTTGAGTCCGGCATTTACTGTGCACTGTGCCGTGGTCCCCTCTCTCATTCTTGAGAGGGCAGGAGACCAAGAACCTGGGGAAACATCCTCTCAGGGGTGCTGAGGGCACCCTGAACCCCTGAACCCCAATATAACATTATGTTTGACCAAAACTGGTAATGCCTCGATCTTATTCTCCAGACTTGATTCTGAATGAATATTGACCACTAAAACACTAAGAGCACCACTGTTGATGTTTAAAGGCATATACCTTGAGAGTCTTCAGAATTAGATGCTTCAGTTCTTCTGAAATCAAAAGTCACATCAGCTTTGCTGTAATCAGGTAATACCTTTCTTCTCCACTACTCTAATTTCTTTGAGGGCAAATATTGTCTTTCTTGATAAATGCCCTATACCCAACATCTAACAGAGTACCTGGCACAAAGTGAAATCCATTGGATGTGTTAATGATAAATAAGGAAGTTCAAAAAATGTTTCAATAGAAGCTATAAAATAGCAGATAAGCAAAGTCATTCCCATAAAATATCATTTCTCATTTGAATTCATGCATTGTGACCTGTTATTTTTAACTAGTCTCACTAATTTATAGTTATCTATGATTTAGATGTAGATTGTGATGTACACTAAGTGGGTTGATCCTGAGATCAAGTTATGATTGCTGCTTGGGTAAAGTGTTCCTTTTGAGAAATAAATCATCTTTCATACCTGTAAACTTTAGTGTAATTGGTTATTTATCCAATATATTGTTGTGGTTGTCAACTCAAGATTGTATTCTCATCTGGCGATGTTATGAATCTTGTTATTTTATCCCCCTTTTGCTCTGGTTTTTCACATTGATGGCCTACCTGTTACAGCCGTGTGGTATCCATTTCTGTGCTAATGTCATCTTCTTTTTTAAAAACCTCGGCTCTTCTTTTAACTTTTCCCTGATTTTCTCTTCCATTTTGTTTTCTTTTCCATTTTAAGCTGGCTCAAAGCCTTTGAGGAAAAAGTGGAACAATAATTATATGAACCTATTTGAGGTAATGATGATGCCTGGAAAGGGGCAGTATTGCTGGATCAGAATTCACCTGGTCTAAGTTACAGGTTTTAATAAACCAAAGGATACATTTTTATTGAAAATCAAGTGAATGCGTGAACAAATCGCTGGGGAATGCTGTTTAGGTTGTTCTATTTTTCATGAATTAAATTCTACTTAGCTACTGTCTCTGAGCTTATTTAAAACCACAATTCATCACATCTTTTGTGTTACATCTTCAACTATCTTGCCATAGTTTACTAGTACCAATGAAAATTTTCAAATTAGAGTAATGGCATCAATTTGGACTGACATGAGAATAGCTGTTTAATGGCCAAGCACACATATGTTCATGACTCTTATTTTGTAATTCAAAGCTTTTTCCTGTGGGAATGGAGAGAAATCCAACCTGACCTGGGGCTTGGACTTTGCCTGCTCCTTTTGAGGCTCAGTATCCTCAGCAGGCTCCCTTACAGGGCACAGTAGGGGACTGCTAAGCACTCTTCTGTTTCTAAATATTTCAACTCATTAATGCAGGAATCACCTTGCTGCTGGTACTGGCAGATCAGTCACTTACCAGTACACTGAGTTGAGTTTATAGTTCTCAGCTTCATAGTCATGATCATGGGATGCAGTGAGGCAGTTCATTAGCACACTGTGACTTTAAGCAATCCTTGCCACAAAGTGACACGTCTGTTCATTAAAGAATTTTTATATTAAGAAGTGACGAAACTGCACATACTCATCAGAATAAATCACTTAAGCAGGTAAAGGGGAAACATAAAGTGTGTGTTTAATGTTAAATTGAAAAGTTAATTTGCCACTTTGTCGGGGGGATTATAAGACCATACAAATTGCAAGTGAAGCCCAAGCTCTATGAAATCAAATAATGATTATTTACTAGGCTTGAAATGTTCCATAGTTAACCTATTTTCCAGCTTGAAATTAGTCTGTGCTGTTTAATATATTTTCAAGGCATTTATATTTCATTCTAAACTACCTAACAGAAGTAGTTTTCATAACTCTCTCCATGTGGAAACAATCCATTCGAATAAAGGAAACCTGAAAACTAAGTTAAAAAAAAAAAAAGACTAGTTCTTTATTCAAACTATTAACATCACTGACCAGGAGAAGGGAAAACACACACAATCATTTTGTCATTTTTGAAGCCTGAGTAATTTGCTCATTCACTTCTCAACAAGGATTCAATACAGAATCTTTCATTTGTGAACTTTACTGTATTAAAAGTAATATGAACAGAGAATTTTTTTTTTTTTAGTAAATAGAAATCACTAGAATCTGAAGAGTAATTAAAAGTGAAAAAATGGTTACTTAGCGTGTTTTTTGTTTGCTTGTTTTTTTGTTTTTTTAAGTTTACTGTCTGCCTGAAAGTTCAGCAAATAGGATGGGAGTCGGATGGAAATAGTTAGGGCAAATTTCTTAGAGAAGGCAGATGTTAAGTCCTTAATAGTTAGGATCTTTAGTTGATTGAATTGAAAATACGGATGAGAGAGGTTATCTAACCAAAAAAATTGCATAAGTAAAAACACAGAAACAAAAATGATCGAGATATGTGAATAAGGAAATTTTTAAGTCTTAATTGGACACTTAGCAAAAAAAAGAGATTAGTTTGACTTGAAGTAAGCGTCAAGGGAATTAAATTAGAACAAATATTCAGTTGATATCAAGGTAAACCAGCTCTAGCAAACTATCAGTTTTTCATTCACTCATTCACTCAGTGGCCTCAAAATTTCCAAATATTTTGAAATATTTATAATACTAAGAGTCTTTCCATTTTTATTTTTACCATTGTAGAGACATAAACAAAAGAACACTTCCACACTATTTGTTACCCACTATTTATTGAAAAATCAGTAATATTCAACAGTCAAACATTGGTTGCGTGATGTGGTTCATAAATATTCTAACTGATATTTCTAAAACCATGTGAAGTTAGGATTTATTATCCCTATACTCAGATGAGGAAATTAAGTCAGGATATGTAACTCCGCCAATGCCAAAAGGTAAACAGCAAAATTTGGATCAGAGGATTGGACCAGGTTGAGTGTAAGCCTCGAGCTCAGGCAGGCTTTTGCCTGTTGCGGTAGAACCATCACTCCTGATCTGATTGTTTACAGGATTCCAAAGGCCGTGCTGTCTCCTTGGCACGAGATGGCATTCTGGAAACCAAGAGTATGCCAATTTACTCCTTCTTTTTAGCGAATAATTTCATCTTGGCTAGAATCAGGGTGGTGATTATCTTTTTTGCCGTACTTTTTAAGGTCCAGCGATGACAATCCATTTCTTTGTGCCATTGTTATGAAGGAAGAAAGTAGTTTTTTTTGGTTATTGTTATAGTGAAGCAATTCATAGCATTACAGTCAAGTGATTCTTATAAGGCCAAGTAAAAGAAGGAGAGCAAGAAAGAAAACATGAAATCTCACTTTGGGATGGAGAAAACAGTTATTTCAAATAGTATGTAACTTTGTAAGTAAATGTGTGTACATGCACACATACTATAAATATAAAGTGTAATTAAAACCCTTGAAATAACTCGGCAAATAGTACACAGAGAAATTCTATGTTTCCACATTATAACTATCATGCTCTCTCAAGCCACTGGCTTATGATACCAAAATATTCTCCCCTTTAAGACAAAATAAGTAGAAATAAAGAGAGCAACTCAGCATCAAGAAGAGAAAAAAAGTGAGAATAACACATTGGGAACAGAAACTGCAGTCTAACTAGTGCCTCCCCACCTTCATTACCATCCTTCCAAATAAATCTCCCTGCTCCTCTTGAGCTGGCAAATAAAAAAATCAACCCACAAGATATATGTGTGTGCTTCTCCTGATGAGCATCACCATCCATCTACAGCACGTCCCACATGCCAGTGTGAAGATGGGCTAGAGGAAGAATTAAAGACTTCAGAAAGTCCACAGCATAATCAAGAAGGCTTTTTTCTTCTGACTACACAGCTTTCATCTCTGTCTCGTGTGATTTTCTCCCCATCTCTTTTACTCTGTGGCAAAGATGCTGATTGCTGATGGGACAATAACAGATCATATAGCTAACCTTCCAGGGCAACCAATTGGTTTCAAATCTATGGCACAAATACTCATGATAGGTTTCATTTTGGCAAGGACTGTTAGTTCAAGTATAATCCATGTTCTCACATTAGAATCGAATTTTGAGGTTTTAAAAGGCGTTCGACTTCAAGTGTATTTTTTTAATTTAATAAAAAACGTTTCTTAAAATTTATGGCAGAATGCAGACATCACCTCATATTGGGATGGAATTTCACTGGAAGTACTACAGATATTACTCGATATGAAATAGTTCAGTATTTTTGTATGTTTGTTTTTATTACAAGACAAGTGACTCTACTATATAGAAGGTGATGTTTTTTATTGTTGGAGGCTTGGCGGCATATGGTGAGTTCCCTAAGAAATCATTTATTTTAACTCCCACTCCTGATAGAATCCTTTCTAAAAATATATCCATTGCTCCTGCTTGAGCACTTCTAATTCTTGGAGGTTACTCTACCTCTCAAGTGTGTGTGTTCCATTTAGAACATTTCTAATTATTTAAAAGTTCTTTGTTACATGGAGTCTGTGATTTCACTTACTGTCCTAACTTAGTGATTTAGAACAAGTTGATTCCCTTTCTCATATGGCTGTCTGTCAAACATTTAGAAAAGATCCCTGAGATTTCTCTGTGTTAAACATGTTTAGGTTCCATAACTTTGTCCTCTAGATGTTTCTACCACTACCTTTCCATGGCATTGTTAATCATAATCCTCATTTCTACTGACTTGATCTCAGAATCCTTCTCCCCATGGCTCTGCAGACAGCCACTATTCCATTTGAATTGAGATGCAAGCTGAAACCTGTTTTCTCTCTTTGGTATTTCTGGTTTCAATATAAAGTTCAGTGAAGATGGAGATAGGGAATGGCTTAAAGCTCTTTAATAATTTGAACATGCTCTAGTTTGGGTACTGGTCCAAGGTTGATGTCAGAGTTTCCTCTATTCTAAATTCAACTAAAGAATTACATAGGATGTCAACTGTGTCCTTGATAATACAGGTTCCATTAAAAAGGACTGTATTTGAGCAGATCATTGGGACCAAAATACTCATATTTGGCAAGATCCTCAGTGTTAGATTATTAAGGGAACAAAGAAATGAAACTGAATGAGTGCTGTCTGGAAAAATTATGTCAGAATTTGGGTTTGGTTTAGTTTAAAAAATTATCAGTTAGCTTTTATTCATTTTTATTCAAGTCCATATATTTCACAGCTTGTGTTAAACATCTAAAATCTAGAATATTCTTGTTTGACAGTAACATATACCACAAGTTCATGACGGGTTGCATTTAGGAGTGCTTTTTTCTTATAAAGTACTTATAGAAGATATTTAGAAAAAGAAATATTGCTTAGAAGTTTAACCTCCTTTTACACTCATCATCATCTTCTGCCAAGGGGACCGGGGAATGTTCTGTCTTTGTTGCATGAGATCATACGCATCTACTGCCAAACTTCAGAGAGGCCACCCAAAGTATGTATTTCTCCATCTGTCAGCACCAGGAAACCACCAAAATTTATGGATGAATAATCATTAATACAATTTTATAGCTCTTTCTTTGGGTGTAAGTTTTTGTGAAAAAAGGTAGGCATGCAAATACAGTGAACTATCTGAGATGAATCAGTATAAAACTTCTTGGGTTTATTTTTTAATAGGTTGCTTTCAAATAGTAACAGAGCACTTAATTTTTCCCCACTTGACCTACATACTCTATGTATGCTGGTGGCACAAACTAAACATCAAATATCTCTGCTTATTAAGAAAAATAGCTAATGCATGCTGGGCTTAATACCTAGGGTTGACACGTGCAGCAAATCACTATGGCACACGTTTGCCTGTGTAACAAAGCTACACATCCTGCACATGTATCCTAGAACTTAAAATAAAATAATATGTATCTCTCCTTATGGCTGGAATTCAGTGCGACAGCAGTTCATTTGCTTAGGACTCCTGAATGATGACCCAAATGCCTTTGCTTAATAAAAATGGAAAAATGACTATTTAAATGGGTTTTTTCTTGGTGAAATATATATATACACATATATGTGTGTGTGTGTGTGTGTGTGTGTGTGTGTGTGTGTGTGTATATATATATATATATATATATATATAGTTGTTGTTTTGAGATGGAGTCTCACTCTGTCACCCACGCTGGAGTGCAATGATAGGATCTCGGCTCACTGCAACCTCCGCCTCCCAGGTTCAAGCAATTCTCCTGCCTCAGCCTCCCGAGTACCTGGGTTTACAGGCACATACCACCATGCCCTGCTAATTTTTGTATTTTTGGTAGAGATGGGGTTCCACCATGTTGGCCAGGCTGGTCTTGAACTCCTGACCTCAGGTGATCCGCCTGCCTCAGCCTCCCAAAGTGTTGGGATTACAGGCATGAGCCACCGTGCCTGGCCGAAAATATATTTTTTTAATGAGCTCCAGGGAGGTGGTTGCATGGATCAAAGAAATCCTTGGGGTGAAATGAGTGAGAACCCCAGATAAAGAGTATTGTTGACTTAGAGAATGTTGGTACCATGTAAATCTTGGACTAGGGCCTGGTTTAGGAAGGAAGATGATTCAGTCTGAAATATATTTACTTTGAAGTGACTGCATGGTATTTACATGAAAATGTCTTGCAGAACGTGAAATTATGAAGGTATAGTTCTTGTAAAAGTCAGGACCAAAAATATAAAGTTAGGCATCAATCCGATTATAGGTTATGTTTGAATCAATGACAGGGGATTAGTTCACTGAAGTGGTTAAAAGTGAATAGAGAGCCTGAGAACTGAGCATAGGAGAAGAGGATCCAAAGGAAAAAAGAAACTGAATTATAGTAGAAATCTTTTTAACTGTCACAAAAGCCTAGTAAAAGAGAATTCAAAGAGATTTCAAATGGTCATCAGCTTCAAATGCTGCCTAGAAAGATGATGTCAAATAGTGAGAAAAGTTTCAGCTGAACTGTTTTTCCTTATCACTGATTCTTCCAAGTGCTCCCAGTTTCATCCAGTAACAAGATCCTTTTCTCTGATAGTTTGTAAATGTACTGCTCTGTATGGTCACAATTCAACCAGGTCACCATCACTAGGGCATGAACTTTGAAGCACTTTTTTGCAATAAATGTGATGAGATGTGTATCATCCTTTATCCCCTGATGGCATCTTTTAGCTACTTAGCTAAGGATGAAATGGAATGAAGGCTGTCTCTGTGTAACACTAACTTGACTTTATAAAAGTAAAGTTTATGGCATTGGATCATTGATATAATATCATGATCAACTGAGCTCACCAGCCTAGACATTTGATTCAAGTTGCATTGTATATTGCCTACGGATTCACTGCTAATGGATAAGCCAGGTATTTCATTCAAAAAAAACATATTTTTCATTAGAAATGACATAATTCTCTTAAATAATTTTTTGCCACCAAATAGAAAGAAAGGGCAAATATGTGGGAAGCAATTTCTTCCAGGTGACTAGCTGAACAATGTAAACCTTTTGCTCTTTCATCGTAGTGTTGATTTATTTGATGAAAATTGTGCTCATGAATGAAACAGAAGATCCAATAAACTCTTCACTTTCTTTTCACTATCTTGGCTCGTCTGTCATGTGATCGACTTTATGCTCATCATGCAGAGATTAGCTGGTTCTCAGAACAGATAGTGTTCTCTTTACCACCAGCTTATCCTTCTATAGTTCTGCAGGTGGCAAGGCCAGATGGATTAACTGCCTGAAATTAAACTTTTCACCAAATTCATATAAGTAAGCAGACGTTTTATTAATATGGACTTCTGAACATGGAGCAATACACAGAGATGATGGATTAGAAAATCTAATTAAAGGCAACAATATGGATGAACTGAAGTGGTAGGTTCACTCTGAAAATAAACAACATATTTATATTCAATACTCCTGAGTAAAAAAAAGCTGAAATGAGAATATATGTTACAGTGAATAGCCAAATGACCATTGTCTGTTCATGATTTGCATTTATGCTCAGAGATCTAAAACTGACTACAGATAAATCAATATTTTAAAACTGTATATAAGTTCAAAAATTGTGGATAAATCCAGAAACATTTTTCACTTTGACAGAGAATCTTGGGCCATCACTCAAATTCCTAACTTCACTTAAGTTCTGTCATCCAACATTCACTTTAATGATGTTTTTATCATCCAAAATTCACTTTGAAAAAAAAATTGCACAATGTTGTTATTGTTGCAAGAACCTAAGGAGTTTAGAGAGGTGCTTCCCCACAAGAATTAGAAAGGAAATAGAACATCTCCATACATCAAGCTGTAAAACCAACACAGAGCAGATCAGAAATCTACAAAGCTACTGGCTGGCTCGATCTTAGTCATTCAAGTCACAATTTAAGTATCATTTTATTAGCGAGATCTTCTCTGGTAACCAAACCTACTGTCTCTACCCCTCCATTCACTAACCACTTCAACCCTGTTTTCCTTTCTTCATAGTTCTTGTTATTACCGGATGTTCATTTGTTTATTGAATGTCTTCTTCCCAGAATAAGTACTTCCTAAGAACCAGAAGTTTTCTGTTTCATCATTAATAGTGTCTCTTCATCTCAAACAATATGACACTTGATAAGTTCTTACATATTTTTCTTAAATGAATGAGTATAAATGAATACAGAGGAGGTGGAGAGTTCCTAGGCCAGTAAGTCTGCCCCATAATGAGACCTAATGTATTAATATATCTGAAAGAAACTCCGCCGTAGAGTAGGTTGTTAGAACACGGAGGCACAGAGGCGAAAGCTTTTGATGCCCAACCAGGCACTTTCTAGAAGAGAGGGCTCTTAGTCATCACCCCTTAGTACTCTTGCTATCAATGGTAGGAGCCAAGGAAGCTTTGCCTTTACCCTTAGCATCTCTTTCTCTTTCCTCCGTAAACACTTCCTTTCTCTTTTCCTTCTTTTCCTTCTTAAATGGAACATAAACATATACTAGGCACTAGAGCCTAATTTCTGAGGTTCAGTCCTGGCTCTGCCACTTAAAAGGTGATCTTGGGCAAGTTCCTTACCCTCTCTCTGCCCTACTTTAAAAAATACAAAACAATTTTAATAGTCCCCAGCTGTATTTTGAATATTGAATGACAAAAGGCATGTCAGTCACTCATAATGAAGGGTCTCGCTGCTTTAGCAGATAGTAAGCACGCAGTAAATGCTGTTATTATTTCATCTTCTGTTGATTTTTACTTCTGACATATAGGAGCTCAAATATTAATCTACTTTAACGAAACCTACTATGTCTAATGTCTATTACTTTTTGCTTTAATGAATTTTCAATTTTTCTAGTCCTTCCTTGTACACATTTATTCTATACTGAGTTTTTTTACTTTCAGTGTCATAATATGCCTTCCAGTTCAATTGTTCTAGCATTTGGTGAACAAACCTAATCTGCTACATCTATGCTCTTATTTTTAATTCAGATACTCAAATCTCTTCACTTCTGTCTTTTTTGAACCTCAGTCCACACAGAAGCTACTCTGAATCATGAACTTTGTTTTCCGGCTGAGGTGTATGGTGGGCAGAATTCTAAGATTGCCCCCTCCATTTCCTGTCTCCCAGTGTTCACACCCTTCATACTGCCCAGCACTGCAAATTAGTGCAGATTTACTCCTATGATGAGGCTATGTTGTACGGCACAGGTAGATTATCCAGGTGAGCCTGACCTAATATTAGAAGCCCTTTAAAACAAAGCTTTTCTCTGGCTGGTCACAGAGCTGAATCAGCAGTTCGGGGCCTGAGAAGACTTGAATATACTGTTGCTAGCTTGAAGATGGAGGGAACCACATGGCAAGGAATGTGGACAGCCTCTAGGAACTGAGAGCCACTGACAACCAGCAAAACAATGAGAGCCGTAGTCCCATAACTGCAAGGAACTAAATTCTGCTAGCAACAAAAATGAGCTTAAAGGTAGATTATTCTCCAGGGACTCTGGAAGAGAACTCAGCCTAGGCAACACCTTGATTTCAGCACTGTGATTCTCTGAGAACCCAAACACCATACCTTCTATCCTATAGAACTATGAACTAATAAAGGGATGTTGTTTTAAGCCCCTTAATTTGTGGTAATTTGTTACATAGCAATAGGTGACTAATATCATGTTTGCCTTGAAGTATGCCTACCAAAAGTCTGTATTAATTATTATGGACACAGCCAAATCATGGTTATGTACCAGAAATAATATCAGTCTAAGTTAGCATCTGTCTAATTGAGAGACAGGAAACCAGCTAAACTACTGGACTCCCAAACACTAAATAAGTTGACTTCCAAGCCATTCACATTCTTTCCTGGCAGTATGCCTATGTTTCAGCATATTTCTGGGATTTTAGACATTTAAATATATAATACTGTATAATTTCCTGAATAATGTGAGTATAAGATTACCGAGTAAAAGACAATACTCTGCTTAGAGTAGTAAATTATAGAACATGTTCCAATGTGAGCATTAAGTTCTCTCCATAAATAAGTTATTGAAAAGGGCTTTATACAGTTAAATGGATATCTGCTCAAACAAACTATCTGTTCACATAGCAGTCGATAAATAAACAATATATAAAGCCATTTAAGAAGATTACAAACGAGCTTAAAATCTAGAAGAGGTCATCTATTTCTCCCTTCTGGAAATAATAATTACATCTCAATCTTGTAAGTCTGTAAGACATGAGATCTCATAATCTCACCAACAGGATGTCTGGGGGATATGACCATGTCATTCCTGCCATTCCCACTCTTCAAACCTTTATTATTAATTAATGTCAAGGAAATTTAACAGTTTTTAAATTTTGAATCTCTCTGTCATGTTTGGGCTTTGAGAGGTTGAATTTAGACACTTTTACTTCACCCTAGAGTTGCTCAAAAAAAGCCCAGGATGACATCCCCTCAGAGGCAGAAGATAGAACAGGGCAATAAAAAGTCCTTCTAGAGTTTGTCTGGTGAGATGAGCGTGTTTAGAAGGAGAAATGAGAAGGGAATGAGATCACTTTCCCAAAGCTGTTATATGCTCTCTGATACAATGTTTTCCACAAAGGCTTGTATAGTGAAGTAATGTTGGCTTTGGTGTTAAGTTTAGTGAAAGCCATGGGTTTGAAGGAGCTTTCTGAAGAGCTCTGTGGTAATATATGCAATAAATCAAATCTATCATCAAGAGTAGCATTTTTAATAGCAGGATTGGAGAGAGGAAAAAAAAGTTACAGATTACATGCTGCTTTATTTCATAGGGAAAAAAGTTATGAAAGCCCTGATCCTTCCAATATAAGTTATTTTGCAATAATTCATAGAAGCCAGAATGTTTCAGTCAGGGTCCAGTCAGGATGCAAAACCACACAGTAATTTGAACAGGGACAGATTCATATAAAGAATTAATAACGGTAACACAAGATTGACATACCAAGGGATTGTCCAGGAAGAAGTACAGAGAACTCTAAAGAATACAAGAATGCAAAGAGAAGCAGCAGACACTACCCCTAGGGCTGAGATAGAGCATCCAGGAAGAGCTCCCACTCCCTAGGTCAGTTGGAGGGCTTGGGTCTGCCTCACAGAATGGCAGAGAAGTCACTGTGGTGCTATACCAGCAGAACTTGTAAATCTACCCTTTAGGGTACCGGGAAAACCTTTTCACTGGAGATGTTTCACTTGAGCCAGTCTTCTACAAAACTGCCCAAGGGGGAGAGTGGGGGAAGCTTTATATCAGAGAGCATAGAACAGCCTTGGAAAAATTATTTCTTTCCCCTCTCCTTGGCTGGGTGGGGGTGCTGCTGTCTGCTACACATCACAGGAGTCAGGCACTGAAGAAGCTGCTCATACTGCAAGAACCAGATGCTGGAAAAGCCACCTACAGTTTAGGAGTCTGGCACTGGAGAAGTCTCATGTTCTGTAGTAGCCAAGCTCTGGAGTCACAAGAGACAGATGTTGGAGAAGTGCCCCTTGCTGGAGAAGTGGCTTGTGCTGCAAGAGCCTGCTGATTGAGCACACTGGAACCAGGAAGAAAGCCCTCCCTCCTTAAATGTCTCTCTAGTGCCCTCTACTGATAATATGTATCACGCCAACTGACAAAGGGGAAACGTTTCAAGGCCCCAAACCTATTTTCACAGATTAGGCATTGAGGGTGGAGTGCAGCTGAGAGGTAATGAATTGGTAAATGGCAAAAAGAGAACTTTCTTTAATGCACTCTCTATAGCTAGTATAGTGTTTTTTCTTTTCTTTTTTATCTGTGAAGTAATTCTCTCTGATACTTGCACTTGACTAACTACTTGGGGATTTTATTCCCTTCTACTACCTCTAATCCTTGAGAATGTTTACATCTTGGGGATTAATAGACACAATAACCTTCATATTTATAACATGCTGTGATTCCACCCAACTCTTCACATTCCTCTCTCTCTGTTGAACCTGAGTGAGTTTATACCTCTACCACTCTGAGCTTTCTTCTCCAAGGCAAATATGTCCAAGCATTCTGGTATTTGTGGATGTAGATACAGAGTATGATATTGCACTTGTCCTGACTGATTTGGTGGAGTGATCCTCTCAAAAATGGACGCTCTATGAAGATGGCCATGTTACTTTCAATAGTTTTACACAGAGATTCAGTGGAGTTCAGGACTGTTGAGCTATTTTTACTTTGAAAGATACAGACCATAGTTTCAAAAAGCTCTTGCATTTATTGTATTTTTTTAAATGTAAAAACATGTTACATTAATGAAAATGCTTTGCATGTATAGTGTTTGTTATCTTCATTGTTAAGTCTCTGGAGAACTTTATTTAATTCATTTAGTGATCCATCCACCATATTTAGTCCACGGAGATTTTGGAAAATATTTTATTACAACCTGAACTTGAAGGCATTTTCTATGCTAACAAAGATCCATTCACTCAGCAGTTATTCATTCATGCATTGACTCATTTATTATATAAACATATATTGAGCATATAATTTTCCATGGGTGGTTGTGGGAAAAGAGGTGAATGCAAAAATGCATGACAGATTTCCCATCTGGACAGCACTTTAAAATCAAGAGAAAAACAGGTAGTATAATTGCTATGATGCAGAGGAGACTATGATAGGTGTTTTAAAGAACTTCACAATGGCAAACTAAAGAGAGATATAAATTCTATGATCTGAGAATCAATCAGTTAAAAATAGAGTTTCATAATCAAAATAATGTGAGAAGATCACAGAGGAGGAGAGTGTTAGCTCCATAAGGAAGGAGGCTCGCCATGTTTGTCATCATCTTTCTAGCTCCTGGTCATGGTAGACTCACTCTATATATTTGATGGTTGCCTATGTGGGGTTGCAAAAATGAATGAGAAGAGTTGAATTGTTCAGATTCTGCCACTAACTAACTGTAGGCTTGCATAAGTCTCTTATGTTGGAAGGTCCCTAAGACCACCCTCAGGCTCACCGATTCACTAGGAGAGCTCACGGAACTCAGCAAAGTTGTTATACCTTGGGTTGGTTGTTACCGCAAAAGAATACAGACTAAAAAAAAACATAGAAAAAGGAGGAGCATAGACCAGGGTCCAGAAGGCACAGTTGTCCTCTCCCAGTGGAGTTAAATGAACAGCACTTCTTTCTCCTGGCAAAGATGTGTGACAACACCCAGGAAGCATTGTCAACCAGGAACTTTCATTTGAAAGTTTTTACTGGGGGCCAGTTACATATGCATTGCTGACCACCTATGTGGCCGACCTTAGTCTCCAGCCCACCAGAGGTCAAGTTGATAGCACACAGAAGGCTCCTGCCATAAATCGCATTGTTAGCATGGAGTCTTTGGCTCTCTGGCACGGTTCAAGGTCCCCACCATAAATCACATCAGTAGCACAGACTCTGTGGTATGGTCAAAGCCCCCACGTAAACAAAGATACTGTTATCAGGCAGGACATTCCAAGGCTTTATAGGTTACCTCCCAGGAGCCTGGCAAGGCCCAAATCTTCCTTTGAAACCTGTAGAGTGTGAACAGCCCTGAGTTAATCCTTTGCTGTTCATCATTTAACTTCTCTCTCTTTCTGATTGCCTTCATCGATAAACTGAGATGACAGCAAAAAATGGACCAAAATAATTCCCAGCTTTAAAATGCTACAGCAATTTAAATGTTTAATTAAGCAACGAAGAAGTAGAGTAAGCTTTGAAGGCATTCTAATTCAGTAAATGTTTAAGAAACACCAGAGTGTAAAGCAAGGACACATTTTTGTATTTTTCTTACAATTAGGTAATAATTTGCTTTATTCTCTGCATTCCGCTTGTAAAGACAAATGGTGTTTTTCAAGCCACATTCCCACCCACTCCTGGCCCTTCTACCCAGCCTAGAATCCCCACCCAAATCTCTGGAAAATGAGTGCCCCTCAGGAGACTTTGAAAATTAGTTCAGGCAAATTGCTGCTGGATAAGTAGTGTTTAGCAGCTGTTTAAAATAAGAAAAAAAGGGAGATGGGTTTGTATTGCAGCAAGAAGAATTTAGGTTCAATTTAAGGACAATTTGCTAACTAAGAAGAAGATGGAAAACTAAAATAGTTATCAAGGTTTATGGAGTCTCCTTGTCTAGAAAAAGAAAATCAGAAAGTGCATTCCTTTATCTTTCTGGGTAGTTTAAGTTTAGAGCTGACCTTACAAAGATGCCATTTTTGTTGTAACACCCCTAAGCTCAGAAATTAAACCATATCCAAAATAAACTCAGCGGCTCAGGCTCCAAAAGCAGATTAGAATGTTTTAGTAGACACAGCGTATTTGTGGCACTTCAGTTTAAACTTCAGCTTGAAGGTGGATTAATTTTGGAGTATTGTACCCAGGTTATTTGGGATGAGAAATGCTAGAACATAGAGTTATGTTTTGAGCTAGGATTCAGCTCTCTGTAGGAGTAGGCTTCTGCTCACAGGAAGCTAAAATGAATTGGAAAGCCACAATTGCCATACCTTCAGAGAAAGAATTTTTCTACTCAAAAAGCAAAGCATTCAGTACCTCATTGAGCAGGTAGACTTAATTCAGCATTGGGCAAGGCCAATTAATATCGATTCCTCTTACAACTGCTTGCTGCTGACTGGCACTCCTTCACTGCTTTTCTAGAATGGCATCTTTACAAATGGCATAGGAGGCTATCATCAGAAATCCTTATTCCTGGAGTAGACTATCATTAAAAATCATCACGGAAAGTGAGATGTGATGACCACTTCATACTTTGTGTAATTCTACGCCAATCCCATTAATTTAAGAGCTCATTTATTACCAAAATGAGAGAAAGAGAGAATGACAGAAGATCACCAGGGAAGAACTGCTCTTGATCTAAGTAAAATTAACATTCAATTCAGTAAATTTCAGCTGGGCGCAGTGGCTCACATCTGTAATCCCAGCAGTTTGTGAGGCAGAGGCAGGCAAATCACCTGAGGTCAGGAGTTCGAGACCAGCCCGACCAACATGGTGAAACCCCATCTCTACTAAAAATACCAAAAGCTAGCCAGGTACAGTGGCAGGCACCTGTAATCCTAGCTACTCAAGAGGCAGAGACAGGAGAATCACTTGAACCCGGGAGGCAGAAGTTGCAGTGAGGTGAGATCGCGCCATTGCACTTCAGCCTGGTCAACAAGAGTGGAAACTCCATTTCTAAAAAAAAAAAATCACTAAATATAAACACAGATTATCAAAGATGCATGTAGGAAGCAATGTTATAAATACATTCTTAATATGAGCTTGTTGACTGCTTTTGGGAAGCTAGCATCCCATTTAAGCAGTCAAATGATCTAAGTATAGTAGTCTGGGGATCAGAAACATTTTCCTGGTTGCCTTTATCTGTGTGCTCTCTTAAGTCCAATTATCAGTAGCATCAGCATTGCACCTGGTTGTTAGAGATGCAAAATCAGGTCCCAGTGCACACCTACAGAATTCAAATCTGCATTTTTCACAAGATCCTTGGAGTGATTCATATGCCCATTCAAGTTTGAGAGGCACTGCTTGCGAATCTGGCCAGCGGCCTGTTTTTGTAAATAAAGTTTTATGAGTCAAGCTTTTGCGTTTACCTAATGTCTATGGCGTCCTTTGCGCAACAATGACAACACAAGTACTTGTGGCAGACTGTATGTCCCACAAAGCCTGAAATTTTTACTATATAGACCTTTACAGGAAAAGTTTGCTGACGGCTGTGAGTCTAGAATATTGTTTTCTAGCTTTGCTGAGATAGGAAGAAAACTGTCCCTTATTATATCTGCAATAACATAGGCTTTAAAATGCAAGCTTTTCATAGCTTTTATACTAGAAGCACTATTCCTTTTGTCTTTTCTTCTTTTAAAAAGATTTCAAGATAAATGGAAGAAAGAGATTAAAAATGGTTTGAGAGTTTTTGTATAAAAAACCATGTAAAAATAATCTATTCCGGTAATTTTATTTTCTAGATTAGAGTGTAAGTCATTGGAGAGGCCGTATTTTACACTTTTAAAAAGTCTCCTAAAGTGCTCTGCATGCATGTAGTCTCTTCCTTCTCCAAACCTGAGATTGAAACACTAGAGCTACCAATGACAGGAGCCAATCTGTATTTTTTTCTTCTGTTGTTCTCCTGTAATTTTCTGAATGTAATGTTCACCTTCTTACCAAGATTACAAGCCTGTCAGAGACATTTTATTAACATTACCGAGTATCCTTCTTTAATATTTGCTGGACCCCAAATAAAATTCAGCATGTGATTCTTGGTTGAGAGAACAGGACCATGTGGGGCTCTGTGTTCCTGGTCCCTCATCCGGTGTCCTTTACATAATAAACAGTGAAGAAACATTTGTTATATGATTTATTTGCAAAAAATAAATAAATAAGGCAAAGTCCAGTGAAAGCCAAAAAGACCTAAAATTTCACTACCTATGCACTCTAGGAAATGTGGCCTTCAGAAAGAAAACGGCCCAGAGAACAGCACTCTCATCCCTGTTAGAAGTATACATACGTTTATGACTGTCCCTCCATTTGCCATCCCACCCCTGTGTCCTGCTGCTCTTTGGAGACCATGTCAGATAGATCACCTCATCAGCATGTATGAATATGTATTGTTTATATTAGCAACCAACATACAAAAACAACAACAAAAAAAGTTTCATTCCAAAGAATGTTGACATTAATTCAGCCTCAGGACTTTATGCAGACACCAAATGCTCTGGACAGCCAGTTGGTAACCTGATCTTAAGGTTGGAAAAAAAAAATTGATGGATTTTGATTTCTATGTACCTTTATGCCTGAGAGTCAATAAAGGGCTTCATAGAAGATTTCACTATGAAGAAAGAGTCTGAATAGGAAAAACAAAATGCAGTGGCTTTCTGACATTAGAAGCAGCAGCAGGCCTACCATTCTAAATATTTAGCACATACCACAAAGGAAAAGTCAAATCTGAAGTGCTAAAGTTACTATCACCATCTAAGACCTTGATGTGGAAATGAATGATGCAGGAATTGGTAGGAATTTTAATAAAAATTTATTTCATTTATTTTAGATAATGTGGACTAAATAGATATGTCTTTTTTCCTTTGGAAAATTACTTTATGGAAAGTTCATTTATTCATTACATTCAACAAATATTTACTGAGTCCCTTCTATGCCAGGCACTGTTCTATAAACTGGAAGCGTAGTAGAGATGAAAGCAAAAACAAATCCCCAGTCTCAGAGCTTACATTTTGGTGAGAGACAGAGAGAGAGAGAAAGAGAGGGAATAAAGACTAAAGTAAAATGTACATACAGAGTAATAAGTTCTAAGCAAATGTATATAGAGAGTGCTAAAGGGAAAGGAGAGGTATTGGGAGAAAGGTTAGATTTAACGTAAGGGAGTCAGGGAAGGTCTCCCTGAGAATGTAGAAAATTCTGGAACCTACCCTCTAAGACCTCACCATGGAAATAACTGCTGCAGGAATTGGTAGGCATGAGCTTATCTGGTCCACAGATATGACAACGGAGAAAGTAAGAAAAGTTAAGAGTGGAAGGCAGGACATCAGACATTGGCACTGTGTGCTAGTGTCAGCTGGGGTGCTAGCCAAAGGGCAGGTGTCTGTGTCAGGCTTGTGCTCCATGATGATGTCATAGAGGAAGTGAGATTGGAGGAGCTCCTTGAAGAGAAGACTAATGTAATCTGACCACATTGAAGTATTTCTCTGGAATAACAATTTTCTCTGGACAAGCAGCATGCCCTTCCGTGGAATATATTCATTGAGTGCAGACAAGCCAGGTTACCCTTCCAGTCCCTTGCTCTCCCTAACCCTTTTGCTCCTTCCACCCAGCCCACTCCAAAGCCTTGGGGAAAATAAAGAGAGCTTCATTTAGACCTGTCCCATGCTTCCTGGTGGGGCAAGGGCAGAAGTCAGAACTGCTAAGCCAGAGAAGAAAAATAAGACAACTTGTTATGCCAGGCGCTTTCAGTTTTCATTCTGCAAAGCCAAAAGAAGACACAAAGTTCTACCACCTTTACATAAAAATGCTGATCTCCACTAACGGCTGGTAGCAGCTGGGTGTCATTCCTGTTTCCTATTGCTGTGAGACACATATGGCTGTGGCTAGGACCCCACAAATCATCCAGTAAGTTCATTTTTATTAGTAGCTTCTGCTTAATTAAGAGATGCACCATGCTCCATCAATCAGCTTCTGTGCATTCGAGTCATCCCTAGTCACTCCACTGCTAATAGATGTAGTTCTTGTGCTTTAGGAAAAATAAAAGATCTGGGGCATATTTGCTCCAAAAGTCAAGGGAGATAATGGTTCTGACAGCGGGAGCACAGCTGTGGCAATTCCTTTAAACGTGAAACTGACTACAGAGGCGAGTAGGTGATGCCTCTGCTCTTCAAAGATAGGAGCTTCGATTCATTAGATCAGATGTCTGTAGATAAGATGTTAATATTAACATGTTAATAGTATGTGTTAAATAGTATACAAAGATCAAACTGTAGTTTTGCATTACTTAAAAAAGACATAAGGCAAGATATATGAGAACAAGGAGGCAAAGTGTCATGGACAGGAATGAGATTGATATGTAGATGGTCCCTGACTTAAGATGATTTGACTTAACAAGTTTTCGACTTTATGATGGTACCCATACGGCCATTCCGTTTTTCACTTTCAGTGGAGTATTCAATAAACTATATAAAGTATTCAACTCTTTATTTTAAATAGCCTTTGTGTTAGATGATTTTTGCCCAATTGTAGGCTACTGTAAAGCCTTTTGAGCATGTTTAAAGTAGGTTAGGTTAAGCTATGATGTTGAGTAGATTGTCTTAACCCATCAGTATTTTCAACTTATGGTGGGTTTATCTGGGATGTAACTTGTCCTAAGTAGAGGAGACTCTGTATATTTTTAACACTTTTGCCTCCTTTAACTTCCTTATTCAAAGTAAGGCTCTAAGTCAGAACAACTATTTATCTTTTTCCTGAATAGGTTTCCAAAAACTTTCAAAGTACATTCTATCCTTGTTATTTACGAATTCTGTACTCGCTAAAATGTATTTGCAACTTCAAAATCAATACTGCCAGCGCTTTCGTAATCATTCGCGGACATGCGCAGAGTAGCGAAAAATTTGAATCGCTCTACCAGTACCTTCCAGCTAAGGTTCAGCAAGGTGCAGCTGTGCCTTCTTTCCCATCTCATGCAGAGTTGGCCAGAGGACAGGGACGGTAGCGGGCAGCGCAGGGTAGTGCAAGAAGCTCCCGCTCTGGGAACCGTTTGGCGGGGTTTGAATCCCAACTCTGGTATCTGTGAGTAGAGGTCCTCTAGCCAGCCACTTAACACTTTTGGATGTCATGTTCTCTTTTGTAAAATTAAGAAAATAGAATCTATTAATATCAGAATGTGTTGCTTTTAGGTTTTAAGACAATAAGCTATGTGAGATAGATAGATCTATATATAAATATATAGATACATATTTGTTGTAGTTTTGTTTCTGAGACTGGAGTTCTGTGGCTCAGTCCTGACTTACTGCAGCCTTTGCTTCCCAGGTTCAAGAGATTCTTATGCCTCAGCCTCCCGGGTAGCTGGGATTATAGGCATTTGCCACTACTCCTGGCTAATTTTTTTGTATTTCGAGTAGAGAAGGGGTTTCACCATGTTGCCCAGGCTGGTCTTGAACTCCTGAGTTTGGGATCCACCCCCCTTGGCCTCCCAAAGTCCTAGGATTACAGGTGTGAGCCACTGGGCCAGGCCTATAGTATATATATAGTATCTCCCTTAGGAACCATGATGTGGTAGGAATTAATTCAGTGCTGACTTTATAGAAGTTAACTGCCATGAATAATGAAAATCAATTGTAGTGTCTTCCCAGTTGGCAAATGGATATGCAAAAGATTTATAAATTGCATAAAAAGCTATATGGGTAAGGAAAATATTTATTAAAACTGATTTTTTAAAGACAAACTACACAATTTTAAAAGTGGCAAAAATGTATACGTACTTCCCCAAAAAGAAGATACAATGATGACAAATGAAAAGATGTTCTGCACCATTTGTCATTACATAATAAATGCAAATTAAAACCACAGTGATACCACTGCACACCTATTAGAATTATTAAAACCATAAAAATTGGCAATATCAAATGCTGACATGAATACAGAGCAACAGGAACTCTCATTCATTGCTGGTAGGGATGCAAAATGGAATAGCCACTTTGGTAGACAGTTTGTTTATAATACAGTTAAAAATATACCTAACACAGAACCCAAAATTCCACTCTTAGGGATTCACCCAAGTAATTTGGAAATGTGTGTTTACACACAAGTCTGTACATTAATGGTTTATTCATAGCCACTAAAAAGTGACAACAATCAAGATGTCTTTCAACAGATGAGTGGATGGTACACCCATGTAATGGAATACTTAAAAAAAAAAAAGGATGAGCTAATTGATTTGTGCAATAGCACAGAAAAATCTTCAGTGTATTTTTCAATGTAGAAGAAGGCAAAACCAAAAGGCCACATAGTGTGTAATTAATTTCCTTTGCATGGTATTATGGAAAAGGGAAAACTATAGGGACAGAAAACATCACTGGTTGCCAGGAGATGGAGGAAGGACAGGGTTGACTAAAAAGCAGCCACAGATGAGAAGTTTTCGGGTGATGAATCCATTCTGTCTGGTACTGTTTTGGTGGACACCTGACTCTTTGGATTTGTCAAAACCCACTGAACAGCACATTTCGAAGAGTGAGTGTTTCTGTATGCAAATTTTTAAAAAATCAACCAGAATGTTGGGGGTCCCAGGATGAAATGAAGATTGTATCTAAATATACAACCTTTGAATTACAAATATATTACAAATATATAGCATAATGAAAGGGAAGGGAAAAAGGATCCAATCTAAGTAACTTTGTAAAAGTGGTATTTGGACTGGATATTGTAAAGCTAAAGACAAAAAACAAAGAAACAAAAAACTGTGCATAAACACTGTAATCTGGTCAGTAAATTTGTTTCTCATAGGGGTATGGGTTATAAATTCTGAAACTAATTCACATGTTCACTAGGGTTGAAAAAATGTGTAAAATAAATTGTAGATAAGGAGAGCTCACTTGCTTATATTGGAGAAAGAAGTTGCAAATAAGCAGGTAGAGGTGCATGCGTAGGGGTGTGGGAAGGCTGGAATAATTCCTATTGTGGTGGCTTAAACTTGGAGATGTCAGCATGATTTCTTTTAACATATATACAAATAGTTAAATATGAGGTAAATGTAGATATGTGTTTATAAATGGATTAATATACATCTATTCTAGCCCTATCTCCTGAGGTGACCTAAGAGGAGTGATACCACAGTAGCAATGAGCACACCTAGTACCTAGATCTTGGTTTCTACATACCATTCTACAATTAAAGGAACCAGGGCTTCTTGGACAAATAACTGCTTCTGAACAAAAGGAAGAAATTGTAAAGCAAAAAAAGGAAAGAGAAAAGAAAGATGGAGACATGTCAAAAGAACTCCCAGGGCCAAAGCTAGAATGGTTTGAGCAACAAATAATAATGATAGCATTGGATTGTAATCCTAAAAATATAATTAACCCACAAGTACACACTGATTTAAATAAATAAATAAATGGGAAAAATAAACAAATCTTCCTTACAGAAAAATTCCAAATAATATAGGTAGAGATTATTCCTTTCAGGACATAGAGCTTAATTCCACTTTCCTGTGTGGGCTAGACATAGTGACTCACCTCCAAAGAATAAAATGTAGGAAGGGAAAAGTAGTAATTTTACAGGGAAAAAACTTGGCAGATACCATCACCTTAACCAAATAATCGAAGTTAAAATCACCAGTGATAAATCATGTTGTTCTCACATACCCCAACAGAATGCATACTTCATGTCTCTGGTCTTTTTCTAAAACCCTTAACCTCATTGTAAAATAAAATTGAGGGGCATTCTATAAAATTTCTGACCAGCATTCTTCAAAACGTTGATTATGAAAAAAGAAGGAAAAACTTAGAAACTATTGCAGATTGGAGGAGACAAAGGAGACATGACAAATAAATGTGATGTGAATTGGATCCTGGAACAGAGGCACATTAGTGGAGAACTGGCAAATAAAGTCTATAGCTTAGTTAAAATATTATACCAGTAAGTAGAGTAGCCTTCTCTTTATCTGCAGGGGATATAGTCTAAGATCCCTAGTGGATGCCTAAAAACAAACACTGTATATACTTTTGCAATTTGAGATGTGACAGTAAAACTAACATGAATTTCTTTTTCCTTCTTTACCATTTCATGGATGGAAGATTCATTCTTAGCATAGATTTTAGCAACCTCAGCATAGAATTTCTGTTCTTTCCTTATTAAGTAGAGAACTTTTAGTTTTTCACTTAAAGAGAGCACTTTGCAGCTTCTTTTTGGCATTTCCAAATTGCCAGCATTGCTACTCTTATGCTTTGGGGCCATTACGATGTAAAGTCAGGGTTATTGAAGACAGGCATGGTAACACCACGACAGTTGATCTGATACAGAGGTTGCTACTGAGTGACTAACAGGTAGGGAGCCTAGACAGTGTGGATACATTGACCAAAGAGATGATTCATGTTCAGTGTGGGACAGAGAGAGATGGTGTGAGATTTAATCATGCTACTCAGAATGGTGCACAATTTAAAACATATAAATTGTTGATTTCTGGAATTTTCCATTTTGCATTTTCAGACTGCAGATAACCACAGGTAACTGAAACCATAGAAAGTGAAACCACAGGTAAAGAAGGGACTACTGTATTCATGTCTTAGTTTTGGCAAATGTAGTACAATTTATGTAAGATGTTAACATTAGGGGAAACTGGGCGTAATGGGAACTCTGTACTCTCTTAGCAACTCTGTAAATCTAAAATTGTTCTAAAATAAAGAGTTAAAACAAATATATGCATACATATATACATACCTCAATTGTATAAAGTGTTATTACTAATAATTCATTTTTCAAACACAATAGAAAAGTACGTTGTAATGCCATGGAGGGTTTTGAAAAATGGGAGAAATAAATCAAGATTGTCCCCTGTAATCTATAAAGTTTACTCCTCAAATTCTGTTCACTTTTTCTCCACTTCAGATGTTATCTAGGAAGGAGAGAAGCAAATATAAAAGAAGATGAGGAGTAGATGAGAAACAACAAATGAGAATGTAGAGATAATGAAAACCATCAGAACTACAGACCATAGGCAATTTTTCCTAACAGGCTTAAGTATTGATATGGTTCAGAAAAATAGAAATAATGAGGTCAACAAAACCATGGAATATACAGGTCGTTCAGAAGCTGTCTAGAATCTGTAACTTGGGAACTGTACAGTCAACAACCATATATAACATATATTGGCAAAGTTGTTCTGGTCAGATGATGCACGCAATGATATACGAATATAAAGCTGTATCATTATATATATATGTGTGTGTGTGTATATATAACTATGTCACTGAATAAGACAAGTCATGGCATGTAATCACAAGCAACTTTATTTTCATCTCCTACTGGCCCTGTAAATGCATTCCATTGATCTAAATCTTCTGCCCTTGGGTGAGAATGCAGGTGGGTCCCTGACTGCTTTAGTCACGGTTAGATACTAAAAATTTCTGTAACCCTTTAAGCCGCAAAACACACTCTCGTTTCAATAAAGTGTCTCATTCATTTCAATAAAGTGTCTCATTCCTTGTAGTAATTAAAACTTAGGACTGAGGTGTCTCCATTTCCCTATCTTAGGCCTTCTCTAGTTGATTTCTCTTTCCTTTCCTCCTCCAGCTCTTCTCCTCTTGTACCTCGTTAACGGTTGCACCTAATCCTTCTAGTTTTAAAGAAGGAAAAGATTAAGCACATTCTGAGAGTACAATTTTATTTTTCTTTTAATTTAAGGAAAAAAAAAATAAAAATAAAGAAGAGAAAGAAAAGGGCAGAGCAGGAAAGTTCTCACTTGATTGGTTGTGTTGGGTGACGTAGCTTAATGCTCTGGGACTTGGCAGATGCTTCTGATGGCCCCTTCTCTCTTGGGATCTTTAATGGGTTTGTTTTATTAATGACTTCATATCACAATATACCCCTGCAGTGCTCTTGAATTCACCCCTATTCTGGCTTATCTTCTGTGACTCCTACAGCTGCTAGTCATCTGAGGGGCCACTTCTAATTTGTTCCTTTTTTTCTTTTCTTGAGACGGAGTCTCACTCTGTTGCCCAGGCTGGAGTGTAGTGGCGTTATCTCGGCTCACTGCAATCTCCATCTCCGGGGTTCAAACAATTCTCTTGCTTCAGCCTTTCTAGAGGTGCGCACCACCATGCTTGGTTAATTTTTGTATTTTTAGTAGACATGGGGTTTCACTGTGTTGGCCAGGCTGATCTCGAACTCCTGACCTCAAGTGATCCGCCTGCCTCAGCCTCCCAAAGTGCCTGGATTACAGGTGTGAGCCATCATGCCTGGACTGTAGTTTGTTTCTTTTGAGGTCTTTCTGTCTCTCCAGGTGGTTTTCTAGGGTAAGATATAAAAGTCCCATATTTACTCCCTATTGTAAGTGATCCTCATCTGATTCACAGAACATTGAAATTTTCTGGGAGCACAATTACTTCCAAACTTCAGCCTTCTGTTTTGCTATCACCGGCCATCTTAGCCAGCTTATCACTCTCTATTTCTCAGAAATGACTTATGCATTACTACATAAGACACTGCATGGCTTATGTAGTAATTTCTCCAAGTTGTCTGTTAGAGTCTTACTGTCTTGAGGTGAAAGAAGAATTCTTTGCCTATTCTCTTTGGCGGGGTGGTACGCACAGCACAGCGACAGCTCTTCCCTGACATCCTCTCTCCAAAATCTGCCTCTGATCTCCTTCACCTGATCCTTTTATACCCTCAATGTGAGTGAGAGATTTAAGAGTTATGAAGAGGGTTCTTAACCATCTGTTATAAAAATTGGTCTAACCCCATATATATCTCAGTCAAAATTCTTATTTAAATATCCTATTACATAGAAATACTTTTTGGTTTTTTATTTTTGTATTTTTTCTTTTGGTTTAAATACTTACCCTGCCTCCCAAGTTCTGTTCATTCACAGAATAATGAGTGTGCTTGTATCCCAGAGTACAAGATACTTTAGATCAGAATGACTGTATTTTTTTTTCCATTTTTAACATTATAAGTGGTAATATTTAGACATTTTTAGGGCAGAATAAGTCAATGATAATATCACTTGAAGAAACAGAAAAAAAAATGTCAGAAAATCTTCAGTGAATGCCATGAGCATGTCCAGGGTTAAAGTCTGGCTTTTGTGTATTGGCACATACACCCATAATAGCATGGCCACTTACTCCAATCATCTTCCATGCTGAGTGGCGCTAAGCCCTCTTCAAGGGATAACAAAGCTTAGAGGCCTGTTGGGAAAACTGTTCAGTGGAGTCCGACGCACAGTTCACTTGAGAGGAAAATCAAATTTTCTCTCAGTCCTCGAGCAGTGAAAAGGTGGCACATTAACCTGCTGCATCCTTTCAGTAATGTGGGAAGTAAATCTAAGTAACTCCGTACCAGGAATGTGAGGCTACGTCGTCAAAAATACATAGGTCAACATTCTTCCCTGACATTATTCTACAGTCATTTTATCCTCTCTGCATTTTATTATTATGATGGCTATTAAAGGGTCGTATACACTATGTGGAAAGTGTGAAAAATGGCAGCCAAACATCGTATAGTTATTTTTGTAATATAAAGGTGTACTATAGTATTATATGTACATTATTATAAACATTCATTATTAAGTAAATATAGGAAGGAAGTTTTGTAGCAGAAGGGCATATCTCTGGCCATTTCCTCGCATTTATCCTTAGAGAGATTGTCTCCCTCAGGGACTGTATGAAGTTTTGAGACTTTTGAAAGAAAATATATAGATGGCATGATGTAGCCTTAAGCTCCCTCCACTTGCCACTCTTTGTGAATTGAGTTGGATTATGTCATTTCCCCTGATGCCCTGTAATGCAGCCTTAAGAATAATGACCCTGCAATGTGGCTCTGCTGAAAATGGCTTTTCCAGTGCCAGAAAAAATGATTCATACTTGGCTTAGGAGCCATTTCTGGAAACTGCCAGAACAAAGGACAGAGGTAATTCACTAAGGAGCTCCATCAACATCCAATCCAATTTGGAAAAAGATGACATATCACTAAATACAAACATTTTAATTGATATATTTATGTATACATATACCTATATGCAAGCGTATGTCATGTACACATCTGTTTTGCATATAGGTATTCATAAGACACAAATGTTTTTCTACACACACATGCAATGTGTATGCACTTATTTTAAGGGCAGAGATGTATCAAATTGAATGCTATAGTTATTCCTCATTTCTTAATTTTAATTTTGTGCCGGAAATAGGTTAATACTCTCCTGCAATGTGTCCAACCTGAAAATAGGAGCTTGGTTGAAATTGTAACTCTCCCATCACACATTCTCTTATTCCCAGGAATTATTACAATCACACTAAAAAAACACATACACGGTTGTCTTGTCTACTTCTACTGCCTGCTGCCAAGTTCAAGAATCAGCTGGCCACTTGAGTCGTCAATATTTGCAGGGGCAGAGCTCTCCACCAGTTCTTGGGGAAGATGTATCCTCAGAGACCTTGTTAGGGAATTTGTTTCCACATACCTAGGGAATGCCTTCTCGGCAGTGTCTTACATACCTCATTTGACCACCCAGTTCTCATATTCCTCCTTGGCTGTGTGTCAAGCTGCACATTTATTTTTCTTAATCTTCTCTCAAAAATCAATTCTCTGAGTCCCTTAATCATTTTTATTGATCTCTGTTGAATTTTCTCTAATATGATGGCACCTATCTTCTACTGAAGTACAGGCATTTGCCGTTTTACTCATCTTCGCCATTCGACATTTAGCTTCTGTGGGATACCACATGGAGTATCAAGGATGCCAGCTGATTTTTGTCTCATAGGACATCCACTTCCCATCATTTTGTGAGACTAAAAATACATTATAATGGGAACTTGAAGTCATGCTTCTTGCATATGTTTTGTGTCTCCTGTGTGTGTGTGTGTGTGTGTGTGTGTGTGTGTGTGTGTGTGTGTTTTTAAATCAGATTCTGCTATGAACGTCAATTGGTATCTGCTGCATTTTTCAGGTCACGTCTCTGAATTTTTAGGGTCACATATCTAACTTTCCATGTGTAATTCTACTTCCCACCTCTTTACTAAACTGTACTGCATGTCAGCTGAAAACTCTAAGTCTGTGTTAGAAGGGGAATAATATACAGATGTTTTTTCTAATAAAACATTTCTTGTTTTGCAACAAGAGATTTGTTGTTTATGAGACAAATTCTTTGTGTGTACAACAAGCTTGCCGCTTTGTTGTACACACAAAGAATTTGTCTGATAAACAACAAGGAAAACTTGGGAAGTAACGTGAGAGTCCCAGATTCATTATTAGACCTGGGGAAGAGATAATTTAAACGATAAGACCCACTGGGTTGGGAGTGGGGTTGATGATAGGCTGTACATGATCATTACTACCATTTTGTGAGTGCTTACAAGGTGCTATTCTAAAGTTTTTTCCATATATCTTATTTAAACTTAAAATGTCTGTGAGAGATACAATTACTGTGGTCATTTTTACAGATGCAGAAAGAAAGGCATGGAGACACTAAAAACGTGTGCAAAGTCAGTCTAGTAAGTAAATTGAGTGCAGGACACAAACCTAGGAAGTGTGCTTAAGAATTCTCAGACCTAATCACTTCCTCTTCTTTTTTTTTTTTTTTCAGACAGAGGTTTGCTCTGTTGCCCAGGCTGGAGTGCAGTGGTGTGATCTAAGCTCACTGCAACCTCCACCTCCTGGGTTCAAGCAATTCTCCTGCCTCAGCCTCCTGAGTAGCTGGGATTACATGTGCACACCACCAGGCCCGGCTAATTTTTTTGTATTTTTAGTAGAGACGGGGTTCTACCATGTTGGCCAGGCTGGTTTGAACTCCTGACCTTAAGTGATCCACCTGCCTCGGCCTCCCAAAGTGCTGGGGTTATATGGATGAGCAACCATGCCTGGCCTTTTTTAAAATTGAAACATGGTCTCAATAACAAAAGACAGTGGTGAGATCTCAGCTCACTGCAACCTCCACATCCCAGGTTCAAGCAATCCCTAGATTGCTTGTAGTAGCTGGGACTACAGGTGTGCACCACCATACCTGGCTAATTTTTCGTGTTTTTAGTGGATACAGGATCTCGCCATGTTGCCCAGGCTGGTCTCAAACGTCTGGGCTTAAGCGATCCACCTGCTTCGGCCTTCCAAAGTGCTGGGACTACAGGGGTAAGCCACCATGCCTGACTCCTTAATCGCTTCTTAGTGTCAGAAGTATGCTTGTACTTCAAAAACATAGGTAAATGTAGGTAGATGATCAGTGAGGTATCCATCCTAGCCTTGGTTATCAAATAGATATTTGTGAAACTTTGAGAGTCAGGTTGCACAGGCTATTATGTCAACTACGGACGTTTAGAGAAGTAGACAACTCTGGCTGAAAAAAGAAATTGCCAGGTATATGTGAGTTTTCATAATATTTTCCTTTAACTTCTTACTAGTAATTTAAAGAAACCCACTTAATAATTTATTGATGCCTCTTTAAAAATTTTTCTGCTTACTGAATAACAGATTTTCATCCAAAACATCAAGTTTCCTTGCCTTCTGCTTGTGCAAATCAACCTCGGTGGAAGGACAGAAGTTTACCCAGAAAGGATTAATCCAGAAGGAAAGGCAATTGATCATTAGGTTCATCTCAACCTACTGCATCCCTTTAGCTTTCACTAGAAAAGCAAGAATCGGTTTCCACCCCCTGTTTGCCAGAGAGGCCAACTCGGCTCAGCTAAAATCAAATCCGTATTCATCAAATCTCCCTGTTTGGATCACTTATTATGTTAAAATGAAAAGTAGTATTTCAAAGGGATTCAATTTATGTTCCAAGGGACATAAGAACCATTCTTAAAATATGAACGATTCCTGCAATAAATTATTAGCGGCAACCTCTGGTCAGGTCTCTTAGAACTGTTTCAGGGAACTAAAGATGAATTTGCCATTTCTCATTCCCAGAGTTTAGAGGCCTATGAGAATGAGTTTTTAAATCTATGACTTACTGCCTGTTACTAAGTGATTCTGGCTGTGTCAATAAATTTGTTCACAGCTCTAATTGTGTTAATGAATTGAACATAATTAAACTTACAACATGTCATGAGTTTCTTCTGGCAGAACTCAGTAGATTTTTCAAAAAAAGATCTCTGTGGGAAAACAAATAAATGTACTGCACAACTTCTGCCTTCACCATAGTCTCTGTGGAGAAAAGATTGGAATAAGGAATTCTGAAATTGACTTTTTGAAGAATATTTCTCTCTGAATAAAGTTTTATTCAATTTGCAATGACTGTGACCTGTTCTTTGATTAAGTTCACTAGGTTGCAAGCTCCTTTAAGGTAGAAAGTATATATTATTTTATCTTTATTTCCAACTCTAGGTAGTGCCTATTATATAAAAATATATAGTAAGTTAATGTGGCCACATGAAAGAATTCAGTCTCAATAGTCCCATTTGGGGCCTTATGGCCTTATGCCGGGAAGGAAGCCTATTTGGTCATCTCCTATGTGCTTGTCACTAGGTCCAGAGCTCTAACATATAATGTAATCCCAGACTTTGGGAGGCTGAGGCTGGAAGATTGTTTGAGCCCAGGAGTTCAAGACCAGCCTGGGGAACATAGTGAGACCCCATCTCTACAAAAAAATAGCTGGGCATGGTGGTGCATATCTGTAGTCCCAAGTATTCAGGAGGCTTAGGTGGGAGGATCACATCAGCCTAGGAGTCCAAGGCTGAAGTGACCTACAATTACACCACTGCACTCCAGCCTGGGCAACGGAGTTGTTGGAAACAGGTTTATAACATCAGGAAAAATCCACACAGAGACAATGGATGACTCAGCAAGGCTAGTTTTACTTTCTACAGGAAGGGTGCAACTCGCCGGCAGTCCTACCATGAGAGCACACCCGAACAAGGGAGACAGGGGCGTTTATAACTTTCATAACCTGACGCAATTGCCCTACCGCTCTGTCCAGTTTCCACTGCCTGGAACAGGACCTCACATTCTATGCTTGACCTGATTGGCTAAAAACTTGGAAATTTTCTAAAGAAGTAAAGACAGAAGAGAACAAAGGAAAAGAGGAAGTAACTTGAGGAATTCTTAGAGAAGCTATAATATTTCCAAAAAAGGAAGAGGATTAAGCTATGACCTAAGACTTGCCTGAACTTGTCCGAGCATGTCAGAGCAAATATCTAGGTTAAAGTGTAAGAACTAAGAAGACGGGATGAACTTATTGCTTTATTATGACTAACAGCTACTTTAAGATTATTAGCAAAAGCTTTAAAGTAAATCAACCTTTGAAGAAACTATTATTTATTCATAATTAACTAAGAGGAAAACTTTGAAAAGGAACATTTTATTTATTCTTATTTCCTACAGAGTGAAACTTTGTCTCAAAAAAAGATAAATAAAAAAATAAACAACGCTTACAAAACTCACTGGAGGGTATCTAATTACAGTAGATTCCCCCCTTACCTGAGTGTTTGCTTTCTGCTGTTTCAGTTGCCCATGGTACAGTATACAATAAGATACTCTGAGGGAGAGACAGACTACATTTACATATGGTTTACTATAGCATATAACTGTTCTATTTTATTATTAGTTATTGTTGTTAATCTCTTTTTTTCTTTTGAGATGGAGTCTTACTCTGTCACCCAGGCTGGAGTGCAGTGGTGTGATCTCAGCTCACTGCAACCTCTGCCTCCTGGGTTGAAGTGATACTCCTGCCTCAGCCTCCCGAGTAGCTGGGACTACAGGTTGGTGCCACCACGCCTGGCTAATTTTTTGTATTTTTAGTAGAGACAGCCTTTCACCGTGTTAGCCAGGATGGTCTTGGTCTCCTAACCTCGTGATCTGCCCACCTCAGCCTCCCAAAGTGCTGGGATTACAGGTGTGAGCCACTGCTCCTCTTACTGTGCCTAATGTAGAAATTAAACTTTATCATACGTATGTACAGTGTGAACCCCGAAAATTTGAGACAGGTCTCAGTAAATTTAGAAAGTTTATTTTGCCGTGGTTGAGGACGCGCACCCATGATAAAGCCTCAGGAGGTTCTAATGACATGTGCCCAAGGTAGAGCACAGCTTGATCTTGTACATTTCAGGGAACCATGTAACATCAACGAACCATATGTAAGATAAACATTGCTTCATGCAGAAAGGCCGGACAAACAAAAGTAAAAAGCAAAAGCAGGAGGACTGGAAGCAGGGAGGGGGCTGCCAGGTCATAGGTAGATAAGAGACAAATGTTTGCCTTCTTTTGAGTTTCTGATTAGCTTCTCTAAAGGAGGCAATCAGATATGCATTTACCTCAGTGAGCAGAGGGATAATTTCGAACAGAATGGGAGGCAGGTTTGCCCTAGGCAGTTCCCAGCTTCACTTTGCCCTTTAGCTTCCTGATGGGAGGCGAGGCATCAAGATATTTTCCTTTCACAAAAGTCATTTGTCACATAATGACATTTCAGTCAATGACAAACTATATATATGTGACATTGGTTTCATAAGATTATAACACTGTATTTTTATTATATGTTTTCTATGTTTAGATACACAAATACTTCCCATTACGTTACAGTTGCCTACAGTACTCCATACAATAACACATTGTACAGGTTTGTAGCCTAGAAGCAATAGGCTATCCCATATACCTAGGTGTGTAATAGGCTATATCATATAACCTGCGTGTGTGGTAGGTTATTCCATCTAGGTTTGTGGAAGTACATGCCATGATGTTCACACAGTGAAGAAATCACGTAACAATGCTTTTCTCAGAATGTGTCCCCATCCTCAAGTGATACATGCCTGATAGGAAAAGACCACGGCATATATAGGGTTTAGTGCCGTCGACAGTTTCAGGTATCCACAGGGGGACTTGGAACACATCCCCCTGTAATAATGGAGGACTTCTGTATCTTCCTTTGGTATGTGAGAAAGCTAAAGCTCAAAGAGGTTGAGTAACTTATCTGAGCCTAGATTTAAGCAGGTGGGAGACTTGGAATTTAAATCTATGTCTACGTAGCTCCTTTCATGGACCCATGCTGTGCTTACAAAATATTTGAGGGGCAGGTGTGCTTGTTGGGTCTCTGGTTGACAAAGCTGCCCTATAGTTATCAAGAGTTCTTTAGGCACCATACACTTTGCTTAAATAATTTGCCTTTGCTTTAATCCTTTTTTAAAAGCTAAAATTAATTGGCAGTTAAGAAGGATTTCCAACTTTTTTCAACAAGGATTTCCAACTTTTTTAAATGCATTTTGTTCACATTATGTCTGCTGCAGTGCAAGGCATGGGTCTGGCATACTGGGAGCATTTAATAAGTGCTTAATGTGACAAATAGTTCATTGAATTATTATTTTATGAAATGCTGCTGCCAAAAGAGCACTGCTTTTAACTTTCAAGACCTAAGAGCTTGATTTCGACAAATAAGGTAAATGAAGTCAAGACCTAGACAGCTTTCCTTACCTGTCAGCACAATAAAAGGGAAAGAAAAACCCCTAAACCTATGGTTTAGTCCAGAGGTTTATATTAATGTCCATTTTGCTAGAGCCACTCACAAATAATCTCATGAGGTTCTTAGAGTTTTAGCTATTTCCTGAGAGTGGAAAGCCTAAGATAGGAAGAGGAAAGTAAGAAAAGAAGCAATGAGTTCAAATAAATTCTATTAATATTAATGTCTCTTTACAGTGTATAAGTTTCTCCAACATCTTCTGTCTTATTCCAGTCTAAAAAGAGTAACCCCATAAATGGAGCAGGACACTGAGCATAATTCCCATCTCATATATGCGGAAACAGAGCAATTGAGGGTTATGCTTAAAAAGCCCAACCAAAGCAGCCTGGGCTTACTCTCCCTCCTTCTGCAGCTCATCACCCTCTGGAAAGCAGTTTGCCAGGGCTCTCCCGTTGAGAAAGCACTGTGAGTTCCAGGCAGGCCAAGACCACCAGCAGGGAAAGTATGAGGTAAGGGGTGGGTCCAACCTCCTCCACTAGACCCATTCTGAGAAAGCACGGCAGTTGGACCAAACTTGGGGACCTCCATGCATTGAGAGATGCTAAAAGAATGAGAATGTAAAAGCATAATTGAGGGCAGATCAGATGGCAAACACGCTCATTTTGGCTAAGAAGCCCAAGAGAAATGATATGAATTAGACAAGCAATCAATAGATTTCAGATATCTAACTCTGTACTATAGAACCCAAATCTTCAGCATGTTTAATTTTGTTTCTGAAAAGGTTTATTTTATATAAACACAAATGATACTCTACTACTATCTGGTTTTTAATAAAATATCATATGTGGGGGAACCTGTAACAGTATCGCCTCTTAATTGATTTTTTCAAGTCTATCTTTTTAATAAAATACAGTTAATCCTTATTGTCTGTGAATTCCACATGTGTGAGTCTGCCTGATTGCTAAACTTTATTTGTAATCCTTAAATCAATATGCTTGGTGCTGTTATGTGATTTTGAGGACATATACAGAGTGGTGAAAAATTGGAGTGTACATTCTTAGCTGAGGTCAAAGTGATGGTTTACCTTCTTGTTTCAGGTCTTAGATACTGTAAAGCTTTTTGTGTGGTCTATCAAGTGCCATCTTTTCCACACTTTTGGACCTTTTGTGGTGATTTTGCTTTTTAAAATGGATCCCAAGTGCAGTGCTGAAGTGCTGCCTAGTTTTGTCAGCCCAAGAAGGCTGAGATGAGGCTTAAGGAGAAAACACGTGTGTTAGATAAGCTTTTTCCAGGCGTGGACAAATTGATAATTATGAAATAACTGATAGTTATTAGCTACCAATTCAATGGTAATGAATCAACAACATATATTACATAAGGTATCTTTAAACAGAAACACACATAAAACAAGGTTATATATTGATCAGTTGACAAAAATGTCATGACCAGAGGCTTGCAGGAATCTAACCCTGTATTTTTCCTAGGAGCAAAGGTTAAGTTTTCGCTAATTCCATGTTCACGACTTTATAAAATATAACCACCACACATAATGAGAATCAATTGTGCATTTTAAGAGATAGTCTAACGAGGGTCTGGCTGGTGACAGTTGACTGTAGGTGCTAGTGTGGCACATAGTTGGCACTCAATAGATGTTTTAGTGAATGAAGCCAAAAGATTTACACTCTATAGGTTGACAAGGATATTAAATAGAACCTACGCTAGCTGGTTATGTATCCAAACTACATGGAGAAATGAAGAGAAGCAGGTCAAGACAGCAAGAAATAGTCTGAAGCTGATAGCTGACTCCCACAGAAAAGGTTGCAGGGTAAGTACCCATATGGCATGACTCCAGCAGCTTCAGAGAGACTCGGAGGCCCAGAGACAGAGAGATCCCCAAGAAAACAAACTGGCAACACCGAGGGTGGAAAACCTGCAAAGCAGCTGTCACTTTGGCCTGCCCACAGGAGAGGGGTTTGAGAGTGGAGCTGTAAAACAAAAAGCTGTTAGCAGTAGTTTCCAAGCCCTTGTAAAAGTAGTCCCAGTCCTAACACCAAGGCAGATAGGCAAATCAATTTTGTTTTGTTTTGAAACAAAATCTCACTCTGTCACCCAGGCTGGATTGCGGTGGTGCAATCTCAGCTCAGTGCAACCTCCACCTCCTGGGGTCAAGCTATTCTCCTGCCTCAGCCTCCCGAGTGGCTGGGACTATAGGCGTGCCACCATGCCTGGCTAATTTTTTTATTTTTTTAGTAGAGACAGGGTTTCACCATATTGGCCAGGCTGGTCTTGAACTCCTGGTCTCATGATCTGCCAGCCTTGGCCTCCCAAAGTGCTGGGATTACAGGTGCTAGCTACCGCACCCGGCAGCACATCAGTCTTAAAGAAGGTGAGTGCTGATTTGTTCTCATAATCATCATGGTAGGTAGATAGGTAATGGCCCCTGAGAGATGTCCATGTCCTAATCCCCAGAACCCATGACTACTGTTATATGGGAGAGAGGAATTATGTTTACAAATGGAATTAAGTTTACTAATCAGCTGGCCTTAAAATCAGGAGATTATCCTGGTTCATCTCTCTGGGTGGGCCCAATGTTATCACCAGGGTCCTTATAAGAAAGCAGGAGACAGAATAAGAGTCAGTGTCAGAGCGTTGCAATGTGGGAAAGACTCCATCATCACTGATGGCTCTGGAAAAGGAAGAAGGTCAGGATCCAAGGAATGCAGGCAATTTCTAGATGGTGATGAAGGCAAAGAAACAGTCTCCCCTCCAGCCTCCAGAAAGGAATGCAGCTCTGCTGAGACCTTGATTTTAGCTCAGTAAGACCAATTTCGGGCTGCTGACCTTAAGAACTGTATGGAAATAAATATGCGTTATGTTAAGCCACTAAATTCACAGTAATTTGTTACAGCATCAATAGGAGACTATTCCTGTATTTGTGTGGCATTTTAGTGTTTTCAGATGCTTTCATCTATGTGACCTTTCATGATCTTTATAACTCTAGGGGAGGGAGAGATCAGAAGACCCCAAACCTGAAATCTTGAGCCTACTAAGAAGTTGAACTGGACTCAAGTTTGCTTTCATAAAGATTCCTTTAGTTCATAATTTAAAAGTTCTAAATTCTTCCAGGATCACATCCAAACATTTGGAAACCTGTGAGGGACACCCTTATAGAATTGAAATGACATTTTCCAGGACAGCCAATCAGGAGAGGCAATGGGAATCCAAGAATTTCCACAGCAGTTCACTGCCTCCTTCTCTGAGGTAGTGCCATATCAGAGGCTGCTTGATAGGTGTGATAGGCAGAATTTTGGTCCCTATGCCCTTCACCCTCTGGGGCTACGCCTATACATATGTGATGTTGCCTGGCAAAAGCAACTTGGCAGTTGTAATTAATGTCACTAATCAGGGACCTTAGCATTGGGAGATTATCTTGGATTACGCTGGCCATACCAATGTTATTACATGAGCCCTTAAAGCAGGGCTTTACCCCTGATGAGAATGGAAAAGAAAGGGAGGCAGAGAGATGCATCAAGAGGAGATGTCACAGAGATTTGAAGCTCAACAGAGACTAAACATCATTGATGGTTTGAAGATGGAGGGAAACATAGATACTGTGAGAAGGAAATGAATTCTTCCAACAACCAGTGAGCTTCAAAGAGGACTTGAGCCCCAGTGAAAAGGGTAACCCTGATAGATACCTTGGCTTTCACCCAGTGAAACCATAAGCAGAGAACACAAATGAGCCACACTGTGGGCAGACCTCTGACCTACAGAACTATGAGATAATAACAAATGTGTTCTGTTGTTAAATTTGTGGCCACTTGCACAACTAACGCAATAGGAAAGGGGTCATAAAAGATACAGAAACAGTTAGAGATGTTCCTTTTACCATGCAACATCACATATTCATAGGCATAGCCCCAGAGGGTGAAGGGCATAGGGACCAAAATTTTGCCTATCACACCTATCAAGCAGCCTCTGTTATGGCACTACCTCAGAGAAGGAGGCAGTGAACTGCTGTGGAAATGCTTGGATTCCCATTGCCTCTCCTGATTGGCTGTCCCGGAAAATGGCATTTAAAAAAGGGATGAACTTACATTTGCAACTAGAGGACAGGAAGGATTCTGGATAGGAGATAGAATTAAACATGGATCTTAAAAGATAGTTCTCAAATCAAAAATTCGGCAAGTGACCAGGAGTGATGGTCCACACCTGTATCCCAGCACATTGGGAGGCTAAGGTCACCTGAGGTCAGGAGTTCAAGACCAGCCTGGCCAACATGGCAAAACCCCATCTCTACTGAAAATACAAAATTAGCCAGCATAGTGGTGTGCACCTGTAGGCCCAGTTACTCTGGAGGCTGAGGCACAAGAATTGCTTGAACCCAGGAGGCAGAGGTTGCAGTGAGCCGAGATCATACCACTGCACTCTAGCCTGGGTGACAGAGTGAGACTCCATTTCAAAAAAAAAATTCGGCAAGTGAGTGTGGAGGTGGAGGGAAATTCCCAGAGAAGGGAACAGCCTAAGTAAAGGCAGGGAGTGGGGTTCAGGATCTATCCTAGGACCAGAGCATACTCTAAACAGAGCCAGGGTCATAGCCTTCTCATCTAGATTCTGGAGAATTATTCCAGTTCAGATTGGCCCAAGGGTGCAAATCCAGAGGGAAAATTCTAGCCTGGGTGTTAATTAAGTCACATCCTGAAGCCTCTAGTAGAGATTAAAGAAGATGCATTCCAGTTTGGGCTCAATCCCAGGCTAACTTCTCTGTGTGTGTGTTGCAGATCCCAGGACCACACCAAGTTAATACTTACCCTGGAGCTAGCTCAGACTGACCCCAAAGGCAGGGCAAGCTGGATGAGAAGCTGGTGCTGCAGGCTGCTTGGGAGGAAGTGGCAGGCAGCACTGGTGGGTGCCAGAGCTCTGACTGACAACCTTTCATATCAATAAATACGATTCATCCCATCCAGTCATCTCTACTAGTTCTGTTACCTTGAAAAGCATACTGGGGAATATAGTAAATAAAGTGAGCATTGTCTACTTGGCAACTTGTAAGCCTAAGTGGGTAGATGGTTTTGATGACACCGGTCAACATCAAACAATGTAAATGATGACTCAGGAGGTGTTTCTGATGTCCAATCATCTGCAATGACTGCAATGATTCAACATCCCTGTTGAGAAGACTGACAAACCTCCCATACAAGCCTATTTCATCAGATGTAAAGATAGTGAGCACCTCCCTCTGAGATCTCTCTTGCCGTACCCTTCTTCTACAATCAAGTGTGCTTGACAAATGTGTTGTCATTGTGGTGAGTACAAATAAGACAATAATGGTTTCTACTTGGAAGCCACACCCAATAAGGAGTTGAAGTTCTTTTGGCGAGTTCATTCTTCAAAAACATGTATCTGACCTCCATCCACCAACTGCACTGAAATAATATGTGTCTATATAGCATTTGGATTTTTAAGAATCTTCTCTTGGTTTAGGAGACAGATTCAAGTTGGGGGCGGGGGCATATCAAACAGTAGATTTTCAATGCAGTGGCAGGGAAGAAGTACCCAGCAGAGGCAGGGAGGGAGAAACTTGGGATATTTGGGAACTAGCAAATGCTCTCAGAGAATGACATCTGTTCCATTAGAAAGGAATGGCAGTTTTCAATATAATACATTGTGATTATGTTTTCCCAAATTCTTCTGGCTTAAATCCAAGAAGGCAGTGAAACCAACTCTGGCTATGGAGTCAGGAAGCTATGAGTCTGAATTCTAGCTCCACCGTCAGCGAACTGCATGTCTACCTCACCTGGGACAGTGTGAAGATTCAACATATTCAAGGAGAGAATATCTGTGAATGTGCTTGTAATGTGCTCCCAAATGTTCCTGGTGATTGCATCTCTGTATTCTGTCATTCCTCTGCAGTCTTGAAGAGCCTTGCCAGACAACTGGGACAGGTGTCCTGTCATGGAAAACAGTATAAGTTTCCCTCCTTAGTGAAGGAGATTACAGCAGGGAAAATTCTGCCAAGGGGCCAGCAGCCTGAAAACGTGCCCACTCTGTGGGCATTTTTTCACTCGTGTCTACTCCAAGGGAAGTTTCTTTCTTTGCGAATGAGAGCCAGGCTGTCACCTTCGTTCAGGCATCCTGCGCTCTCCGTCATGTCCGTCACACATATGGTGCCTGGCAGGGTGCACCTCCACTCCAAGGCCCTTTCTGGAGAGCATCTGCTAACCCTGCCAGCCTGATGCCTCCAACCTCAGCACCACCTTTTCCCAGGTTTCTTGCTGAATCAACCAATTAGCTCAGATTGTCTCTGACTGCTTTGAACTATGTCTTGTTAAAACATGGATGTATGGGGACCTGGTGAAGTCCAAAAGTCACTCTAAAAATGAAGTCTCTTAATACAGCCCCGGTGCCAGAAACTCCTCTCTCCTCCATTTAATATAGTTAGCGGCCTTAGTGTTCAAGTTTTCAGTGTGACTTCTAGGAGAATCCTGGTAGGAATCTGGAGCAATGCCTTCACTGAAGCATTTCTCATGACATTTCCTCCAGAATCTTTCCACAACCTAAAAGCAAACTGCACAATTTATTTTGAAAAAAAAAAAAACAAAAAAAAAAACTGACTCTGTGCTCAAGGGATCAATGATGTATTAAATCACAGATTATCTTTCCTTTAACAGCTGCACCTCAGCTCATCATATCTTTGTGACAGTCCCAATACCTAAGAGTCAAATAATCACATGAAAGTTTCCACCTCTCTGCAACCAGTTTTTGATAAGGCTGAACTCTCTCTGGAACAACAGCGTTCCTTGCACTTTCCCAAAGAATGTTTCTTCAAGGGTACCCTGCACTTTTGGGAGCCAGGTAGAGGGTGAGAACAGAGTTGTCCCATCACCCTTGGAAACTCTGTCTAGAGACTTGGGATTTTCCTTCTTTGGAGTTGTCTTGCCCTGATTCCAAATTCTTATTTTGATTCCTAAAATTATACTGAGGATTGCTTAAAAGCTAACTAGGAACTTAACATTAAGAGAAGCTTATAAAAGCATGTTTTATATAATACATAAAAGACTCTTATAAGCTCCAAAATGTCCCTGTGGAGGTTATTTATTTGTTATAAGTAAAACAATTTTATTAAGAAACTACCTTTCACTACCTCTGGTGTTTATTCTTCAACCTGAGAACTATTCTGGTTTGACCAAGCAAGTCTATCAATCAATTCCTCATGCAAACTCTGGAAACTTTTACAAATGAAAACTTCAACCAAAAACCACAAAGGAAACCTACATTTTAGAGGTGATACCTGCCTTAATTGTTTGCAAATTGCTGTGATATCACAGTTGACATCATGAAGGGAATGAAGAAGAAATATATATAAATCAAGCTTTTTTCTATATTTAAACTATTTCTTCTAACTAAATGGATTATTTTAGGTTTGCACATTCAGTGTAATTAGTGCATATGGTCCAGCTGTGAAGAAATAGCTGAGGACTCCTAACTTGTTATTAATTAGGCTCATTAAAATGCAAGTAAGAGAACGTTGCCTAGGTAAACAATACCTTATGTCAAAAAGTCATTACTTGACAAGAGCTAGTCTTCCTAACTAAAGTCATTACTGATATTTGGCGGAGGCTTTTTTTTTTAAGGCACCATGGGTGCCAGTTAACTACTTTTGACTGACATCAAGGACAGACATGCAGAGCTGGAAGGAGCTGGTGGTACAGCACAGCAATTCTTTTCACATCATTTCAAAATACGTCTGGGGGAGGTTAAAGGTTGACAGCCCAATGACAGGCCTTCTTCAACTGCCGTGGTGTCACAGCAGGAGCATGTCAGGAAAATTTCCTCGGCCCTTCTGAATTTCTTACATGTTCACATTTCTTTTCCTGTCTCACAAGTAGGGAGGGATTGGCAGCTTTGTGACAAACACCTGGGAAAGAAAAATGTGCATTATCCCTGTTAGGAACCAGGGAGGTGTGGAGGTGAAAAAACACCTGAGCTCAGGGGGGAAGTCTCTGCTGCTCCTTTGCCAAATCAGAGGGGAGGGCAGGCCACACTAACTCACAGGGACATCCCATACTGGCCCCACTTCTTGTAACTTTGCACACTCTTCCAAGGGAGTTTATAGGTTAGCTGTGGTTTCTGTCCCCTGGAAACGCAGCTCCACAGTCTGGCAACTCAGGAATTAGCTCACCTAACTTGGTGGAGGTCTTTCCAGCCTGCTAAGTGTGTAAGACCACAAGCAAGACGTGAGGAATGAACTCCAGTCTTCCATACCCTGGCCTTGGAGAGTGCCCAACTTCATGCACAGACACTGCAGTCAGGATCTTTGAAGGTCTCAGGATTATTCCTCAGGCATAATCTCTTTTAGATTTCTTTGTTTGAGTGCAACAGAGGCAGCAGCATACACACCACCTGATTTCTGGAGTTCTAGAAATATTTCCTTGTCTTTAAAAGTCCATGCACGCTTCCATATAAATCACGGCAGGAATGCAGGCTCTGGTCTAAATGGATCAAAAGAAGCTATTGACAGATGCTGAAATGAGTGTCTACCCTTAACACTGGGTCAATTGATAAGTGTCTGACCTAGACTTTTGACTGACATGAAGAGCTGTCAAGAAGAAATCTTCTTTCCCAGTGATGACAATAAGGCAGGAGGAGAGCAAAGGGAGGAAAGAGAAAACGAGGGAAAGATCTCACTCCCTGGTGGACACAGTCGTGTCCTCTTAGTTGCACCCAAGGCAACTGTATGCTCAATTATGATGTTCACTCAGCATCTGTGCTTGATAAAGGATGGCAGGAGTACAGATGAATCCAAGAATTCCATAAGTGGAATTTGGAAAAAAAACTAAAGTTCGTCTCGATCAAATAGAACCTTATCATTAATATTACTTTTAATCTCCGTTCTAAAATGATTATAGGAGAAACATGAAATTTAAGGCAAAATTTTTTCCATGCTACCACGTAGGAAAGTTTATGTCCTTGAATAGAAATATGCACCAAAATGTTAGAGAGGTCCAGAAGCACACTAATCTGTGCTATTACTGTTTTAGCATATAGCACATGACCTCTTCAAGGGGAATGTTATAAAGCGTATCCTATTTTTGCAATATCATTTATCCTATATTTTAATTCAACTAATATCCACAAAGTTATTTTAGATGCCTTTGCATATCAAGAAGCTATCATTTTATATTCCAGATTTTTCCTTTTGCATTGCAATAATGTGTCCTGACAAACAGCAGTATTCCATTATTAAATAGTGATGCTGCCCAAATCCAGGCCTGTCCTTTGCTTAATGGCTGCTGCTATTAGTCCACAAAGAAGGCTCTTCCCCAACCAGAAACTGTGTTAACTGACTCTCACACTGACTTCCAGTCCTCCCCACAACTTTGCGAGTAGCAGTATAACCACTATTTTACAGATGAGGAAACTATGGCCCAGAGAGGTTAAGTAACCTGCCCAAGGACGCTGGTAAACTTGCTTTTTAGCAAAATTGGAATTATATATAAAAGAATAAGGCTGGTGCTGCCCCCAGGAGGCCACTGTACTGTGAGCAGCCACACAGAACAATCTGGAGCCGGACACTGGTGGAGGCAGGGGGAGGGCAACAAGGGGGATGAAGGGGTGGAATCCTGCTTCTACTCCACCAATTCTCAGTCCTTTGCTAATCTTTTCTAAAATTTGAGGAAAGAGGGCCAGGCATCATGGCTCATGCCTGTAATCCCAGCACTTTGAGAGGCCAGGGTGGGTGGATCACCTGAAGTCTGGAGTTTGAGACCAGCCTGGCCATCATGGTGAAATCCTGTCTCTACTACAAATACAAAAATTAGCTGAGCATGGTGGTGGGCACCTGTAATCCCAGCTACTTGGGAGGTTGAGGCAGGAGAATCGCTTGAACCCAGGAGGCAGAAGTTGCAGTGAGCCGAGATGGTGCCACTGCACTCCAGCCTGGGTGACAAGAGCGGGACTCATCTCAAAAAAAAAAAATTGAGGAAAGAAAAGACCAAAATCACCGAATAGTGTCTTTACAGATGTGATTAGTTAAGGATACAAAGGAGATCCTACTGAATTAGAGTGGCCCTAAATCCAATGACTGGTGTCCTTATAAGAAGAGGAGTAGAAACAAAGACACAGAGAAAAAAGCGATGAGAATAAAGACGAGGTAGGGACTGGAGTAACGCCACCGCCAGTTGAGAAGTGCCAATGATTGACGGCAGTTACTAGAATATAGGAGAAAGGCAAGGGATGGTTTCTTTCTCAGAACCTCTAAGAAGGAATCAATCCTGTTGACACCTTAATTAGTACCTCTAAATTCCTGAACTATGAGAGAATACATTTCTCCAATTATTATTTTTTATATCTTTATTACATAAAATTACATTAATAATAATTACATTAATTACATAAAAATTATTATTATTATTTGTATGTAGAGATGGGTTTCGCCTTTTTGGCCAGGCTGATCTTGAACTCCTGGCCTAAGGTGATCTGCCCACCTCAGCCTCCTAAAGTGCTGGGATTATAAGCATGAGCCACTGCACCTGGCCTATCTCTCTTATTTTAGTATATCAAGTTTTTAGCAATTTCTGATGGCATCCCTAGGAAACTGACCCACCATCCTTTTAAAATATACCAAAAATACAACCACCACTTGCCGCCTCAAATACCACAACCCTCAAAGATATCATGTTTCTGAATGAATGCAATCACCTCCTAATGCTCTGTCTTTACCTCCTCACAGTCTGTTCTCAACTCCTCAAACAGAATGGTCCTATTAAAATATGTTATATTGCTTCAGTTTGTGTCATTGTTCTCTACTGAGGTGGTGGAATTGATGATTGTATCTATTATTACTATTAGGATGTTATGAAGGATGCTATCTAATATACCTCATGCTCATCCTTGGGAAAATTTTTTCCATGTCTTGAGACCAAAACCAGATTATGCTTCCCCAGAACAATGGTCTATTTGTGCCTCATGGACACCATAAATCTTTTACCTGATTGTATTGTTGACTTTGCTTTACCAGCTATGAAGCTCAGGCGCAAATTGCAACCCACCTCTAGCTCCCAAATTCATTCACATTTGCATGCATTTTGTGATTTATGCTTACCTTTGATAATTATTTTGCCTGCCTTGATTTTCCTTTTTAGTTTCCTCACTTACAGTAAAATATTTTGTAAAGTATTTTAAAAGTGAATTTTTATAAGCCACTTTCACTTTTTTGTGTGTTTTTGAAGATAAATAGAAGAATAAAAATGACAAAAAAATACCCAATTTGATCAGATCATTCCTCTTACTAAAACACTGTACAGACCCCCCACCTTCCACAGGATAAGAGACAAAATCCACATGGGAGCCCACACAGCCCCATGCCCTCTGACACCATGGCCTGTTGGATTTCTTCTCCTACCACCTTGCTCCTTTCTCACTCTGCTCTGGCCACACTGGCCTCTGTCCTCCTCCTTGGTATCTCAGGCTTGCTGCTGCCTTCCTCTGAGCTCCCCATGGCTCACTCTTCACTTCCTTCAAGCCTTTGCACAAAGGTCCTTTTCTCCACGTGGCTTACTCCCACCACCCTATCTTAAATAACAACCCCCGTCATGCTCAGTCTCCCTCACTCTGCTTTATTTTTTTTTCCATAGCAGTCAGCATCTAACATACTATAAAATTCAATTAGTTATATGTATAATGACTATTGTCTGTCTTGCCCTCACAATAAAGTGTAAGCTTCATAACACAGAAATCATTATTTTGTTATACTCCATGTGCCTACGAGAGTGCTCAGAACACGGAAGGCACTCAAAAATAGTTGATAAATTGGTGAATGGATGGATGAATGAACGAGGGAAAGAGAAGTAGAGGAGGTCAGAGAGGTGTCAGGGGCCAGATTATGTAGGGGCTTTTAAACTCAGGAATTTCAATTTCATTCTAAGTAGAAGAGAGACGGCGTCTAACCTGTGTGAAGTATTTAGTAATTTCCTACCCATCCGAGGGTCCAATTTTTTCTGCCGTTGTAGAGGGTTATTTGAATGACTTTGTGAACTTGTGGATAATATCAGGATCCTTAAAAATCCTTATATATGAACTTGATTCAAAATAGAACCAAGAGTTTATTTACCTCAGAAATGATCATCAATTAGTTATAAAATATCAGAAAGAGATGACAAATGTAAGAACCATTCACTGAACTGGTAACCAAATCTTCATGATGAATGAGCAGAGTCTTGCTTTATTTGCAGTCAGGAAGGTTGAAATGACAGGGGAAAAGGCAGTCGGCTTCTGGACCTCACTGGGGTTTAGCAGCAGAGTCTGGCTTCCTGGCCAATGCAGCTCAGCAAATGTTGGCATTTTAGGACAATTCTGTGTGTGGCCAAAGAAATGTTCAGTAATTGAGAGTTGCGTCAGCCTCAGTTGGCATCCCTTTTCGTTTGTTCATAAGATGTTTGTGCCTTCATCCCAGAGGGTGGAAAATTACCTTTTAAAAGCCTCATCAAACTTTCCTCTGAGCTAAAAGGTCCGTCTCCAGTAACATTTGTATTGTTTTCCCTTTCTGTTTTAGTGCTGCAAATTAGTTATCAAAATACTTCCCTGACCTTCCCCTTCCCTCTCCATCACACACTGACACGTCTAGCCTAAATTTGCGTCTTGCATCACCTCAGGAAACTCATGGCTAATTTCATTATTTGGGAGAGAAAAATGCAAATGAAGCCAGACAGCTGGTGCTCTCCTCGAGGCTGCGAGTGATGGAGGGGCCGAGGCCCACCTCATCAGAGGCCCTCACACCCTCCTGCTCAGACGGGCCCTGGCGGGGAGAGAGCAGGGAGGCTGCTGGAGCAGCAGGAACAGATGGCTAGGAGGGGAAAAGATGGAGAAGCCCAATGTGCTGGAGAGACTGGGGGAAAGGTGGAGTGTCAGGCGCCGGGCAGTCAGATGCGGCACACAGGACAGGGACGGGCACTTGCCATCCCTGAACACCGTCACTTCCGGAAGGGCCACGGAGCCGTGGAATTCCATTTGGTGGCATTGTCTGCCAATGGCAATTGGCGATGTCTCTGCTCGGACTTCCATGGGCGCATCTACAGTTCATTTTCTGTTTCCGCATGTGCAACATCCTTTTTCTCCAAAAGGGAGATGTCGAGAGAGAGAAAAAATTAAAATAAAGGAAAGGGGAATGATAGCCCATTGTTTGTTTTCCTTCTGAATGAGCCTCAGTCTACAAACCGGAGCATGTGAGAGACATCTGACTTTATTTTTCTATTGTAATTTCATTTTTTCATCATGCCCTGCTGGAGTGATGGAAACTTTATTTTGTTCGGCATCCTCCCTTCCTCTGGAATTCAGTGAAGTAACAGGAGACTTAGAAAGTCCAAAGGGAGGGACATGAAGCCCTGTGTCATTTGTCCACACTGCTTTTCGCTGGGGTATCCATCATCCCCTTCAGCCCTTCGGTGGTTGGTCCCTATGGATTGCTGCTGAAGGGAGCTTCACTGGCCACTCCATTTCTTCTTATTGTTATTTCAGGTCCTGGTATGCAGAGCTATCAGACTAGCGCACCAAGACTGTGCCAGTCTGGAGAAACTTTGTGGGCTCTCTCAGGCTCCCTCTAGCCTTTGACATGCAGGCTCACAGGGATGATTCTATTCCTGCTTCTCATTTACGGCAGGCAGGTTACACCAACACCTGCACACTCTTCCCTTCCCTGCTAAGTCACCTTTGAGAATCTTCATCTAGTCTGGGGTAGTAACCTGGTCCTTGTTCACTCTGCATTCTCCCAAGCTCTCAACCCAGACCTGGGCTCAAGGAAAAGGCAAGGAAAACAAACAAACAAACAAACAAACAAACTGGAGTTAGTATTTCAAAGATAGGTACTTATCATTAAAAAAAGATGAGCATGTAGAATGGGGGCTTCCAGCCAAATCCATTTGGGATGGATCTGGGAATCGGGTCTCTTTGAGATACTGTGTTCGCCGATGGAATGTTTGGGTTGGGTAAGGCCACCCTGTCCACCCCACCGTATCTGGAACCATGAGCCATCTCAGAGGGTCCCTCAGGTCTCCCCTGGGGGATTTAAGTGATATTCTGATCTGAGGAGCAGAGAGGGACTAATTTACAGCAGCATGGACACCTAAAATCCTGCCAATATTGAATGCTGCCTAAACGGCAGGGACCACATTGTTGAGAAAGTAGGGAGAGGGGAAAGGAGGAGGAGTTGGATGCACAGATTTAATTACGGCCTTCAAACCATTCCACTGATTGCAGAAAGCCTGGAGAGGGCTCGCTGGAGACTTGTAATCATTCCTTCGATTGTACTCGGCCTTTTACATTTTATAACACTTTTGCTTTGATTATCTTGCTCTGTATTCACAATATGTCTGTGAAATAGGGGTGTTTTAAAGGTGAGGAACTAGGCAGACATGAAAAGTAAGTAGTAAAGTCCTTAGGGGCTCAGCTGGGTCTCTTCATTGTCCTGCAGCTGTTCTTCTTGCCTCCCCTGTCCCACTCCACTTTGTGGGGCCAGTAAACTTTGTCCTCTCCCTGGTACACTACTTTGTGTGCACATAACTGGGCCTGATCTTATTTCACTCCGACTAGCCAAATGATCAAGGTTCTCATGATCCGTGACACTCAAACACATGTTAAGTCGAGTTGATCTTAGTTCTTCCCATCTACTGAATGTGCTTTGAATGACTCTGGCCTTGGAGAAACTGACTGAATACTGGACATTAGCATCACTCTACCTTTTATAGGAATTATGCAGAAATTATTCCATTTCTTTGAACATGCTTGCAGAATGCCTTTATTTGCATATTGCAGTTTTTCAGAAATTATCTCCCTTCAACACATGAAAGGCTTTGATTTCTAATAATTCTAATAATATTCAGGGTGAAGGAGAAACTGAGGCACAGCAGATGCTTTGGTTCAAAATAGTGAGTCCACAGGGGAAAAAGGTGGAGTTTTCAACGTGAATTAGCTGATACAACTTTTTTTTTTTTTAACTTTTTCCTATGTTTCCTCCTTTTTACACACCGTTCTGCCCTCTAGGCTGTGATGCACATTGACATGTGTTATTACATATCCTATTATTCCAGGTAAGGGCAGTGAAACTCTGAAAGGTTAAGTGCCTCAGACCCAGCCTGCAGTGTCGTCTCCCTCTGCCCGCAGCCCATGCTACACATTCTGGGCACTGTTGCTGAGCTCGGCTCAATGGCTTTACGCCTCCCTTTCAGGGAAACGCAGCTGCACTGAAGTTCTGTAAATGCTGTGATAGAATTTGTTAACCACTTCCACATGATTTTTAAAGTAAATGTCACACTGCATTGTAACAGTGAGCTAACAACACGTTAGCGCGTTCTCATTCTCATTTAATTCACTTTTCCAATACTGAAGTTACTGTGATGCCTGCAAGGACGGCCACGTTCAGTGAATTACTTGGCAGCTGGACCATTTATTTCTTCACTTCTCCCTTGCTGCCTCCCTGGGTGGTTTTTGAAGTTTAGTTATTGCTATGCTTCCTCTCATGCTGCTATCCCGGGGAGAATGGAGCTGCTGGTTTCAGGAGCAGTCGGATCCGCGCCACTCTGGCCTGGCTGCTGAAGCGCCCCCTGGTTCTTTTTTGTCCGCTCCTCTGCCCAGAGCTGGAAGCACAGGCTGAGCTGCTGCTGGCTGTCAGCTTGCCGCATCTGATATTGTCACGAGACGAACTGTGCCTTTCCTGCCCCCCACCGCTCTCAATTTGTATGTTGGAATCCTAATCTCTAGTGCCTCAGAATGTGATCTGATTTGGAAACAGATTCATTGAAGAGGTAGGTAGTTAAATAGAGGTCATATTGGAGTAGGGTGAGCCACTAATCCAACATGACTGGTGTCCTTTTAAAAAGGGACAATTTGGACCCAGAAACACACACAGGGAGAATGCCATGTGAAGACTGGAGTTATCTGGCCACAGCTAAGGAATTTCCAGAAGCCAGGAGAGGGGCCTGGAGCAGATCCTTTCTTAGAGCCTTCAGAGGGTGTGGGCCCCACCGACACTGATCTCAGACTTCCAGCCTCCAGAGGAGTGAGATACATTTCTGTTGCTTAAGTGACTCCGTTTGTTGTACTTTGTTATGTCAGTCCTAAGATGCTACAAACTTGTCCACATTTTCCCCATCCTTCCCACCCGCAGGAGTCCCTAAAGGAGCGCCAAGAATCTAGAAAACCCTTAGAGCTCTGGGATCCAGTGATCACTTCATTGGACGGGTTTTCTGCTAGTGACTTTTGAAGAAGGGACAGTCCCAGCATTCCCGTGCAGAGCTCTAGGGAGATGGGACTTACAGGAGCACAGTTTTAGCCAAATTGTATGTACACTAGCCTACACTGGCCAATTGCAAGGAATTTGAAAAGATAGCATGGCCACCTCCTGCATCTTAGTAGCCCCTGAATGCTTAGACAATAAGTCTCTGGGCCGGGAACCTATAATCCCAGCACTTTGGGAGGCAGAGGCAGGTGGATAATGAGGTCAGGAGTTCGAGACCAGCCTGGTCAACATAGCAAAACCCCATTTCTACTAAAATACAAAAGTTAGCTGGGCATGGTGGTGGGCTTCTATAATCCCAGCTACTCAGGAGGCTGAGGCAGGAGAATCGCTTGAACCCAGGAGTCAGAGGTTGCAGTGAGCCAAGATCGTGCCATTGCACTCCAGCCCGGGCAACAAGAGCAAGACTCCGTCTTGAAAAAAAAAAAAAGACAGTAAGTCTCTGCTTCTGCTTCTGTCTCCAGCCCAAGGTGATGCAAACTTCCAATTAGGACATGCAGAAGTGATGTTATCTGCATATGATTTTACTAGGCCCATTTTAACAACAACAATAATAACAAGAATAACGACATCAATAGTCATCACCACAGTGACTCAGCCGTTTATTAAGCAATAATTACATGCCAGGTGCACATACCATCTCACTTCCCTGCTAAGTGGTGCTGAGTAACTCACTTAACTGCCCTGTGCCTCAGTTTCCTAATCCATAGAATAGAAGTAATAATTTTAACATAAAGAATTTTAAAGTATTAGCTATTATTATTATCATAGATGACATGATTATATTTTCCCATTTTAAAGATGAAGAAACTGAGGATGGAAGGGAAGCAACTTACCAAAGGTCACTGCCAAACAAGCAATTCCTGTTATCACCTCCAGGTGAGGAGTTCCAATGCCTGGTGTATAGCAAAGAGCTTAACAACGCTTACCACCGGGAGTAGCAGTCCCAGAATGTCAACCCGCTGCAGAGTTTGCAGGCATCAGGGTCACCAAGGAAGACATGATTCACTCAGACACTGATAGAGCGAGGCTTTATCACATGGAAAAGAAACAGATTAGCCTCAATAGGGAGCATCAGTCCACATCGCCAGTGAGTCTTGCTCTCGCTGATGCAGGGAGGTGGTCTGCACATACCTCTCTCATGCAGCAGGCAAAGAGCTCTGTTCCCTCCCTGCCGGGAACAGAGACAGCAGTGGAGATGACTGAGTGTCATAGGACACACACATTTAAGTAGAACAACAATGTGCACATCAAGGTCTGAACAGGGAAAGGTATTCCCAAACAAAGAGATATGCCCAGCTCAGGTTGTGAGGGCTCCTTATCTCTTTGGAACGAAATGTTTGGCCCAAGGTACCTCTTTATGCAGCCATGCAGGGGTCGAAAGACAGGGTGCACATGGCTGGCTTTTCCAGTAGCTATGCAAGTAGTAACTGCTAGAGCCAGGACTTGACTTGTTTCATTTTTTCCAACTTTTGTGTGTTACCTACTGTGTGCAAGATACAGTGCTAGGCTCTGTGAGGTCCGCAATGCTGATTCAGATACAGAAGTCAAGCTCTTCCTCAAAAAGCTTAGTAATGGAGGAAATAAAGGTATGCTCATGGATAGAACACAGAGATTTTGATTCTAAAATCTCATTCTTTAATAATATATTCAACATAGTCTCAATAGATATTGAGAACCTGACATTGCAGGGGCCATTCCAGGCACTGAGGTATAATGATGAATAAAACAGCATCTTCCCCACAGGGCTGACTGTGGATGCACAGCCCACCAAACAGGCAAAGAAGTGAACAGAAAACCGCTGCAGCAGGTATGTGTGGGGCACTATGCTAGGCCCAAGAGATAAACACAGAAAAACAAATGCCTCCCAAGTGCTGAGTGTACGAGTCAGTGTCAATGTAAGTGTACTAGGATAATAGGCATAAGCCAGAGCAGCCTTGGAAAGTAGAACATAGGGTCAATCCACAAATAAGCAAATACTAGGTTATGCTAGGACACAGTATACTAAGTGTACTAGGACAATAGGCATAAGCTTGGAAAGTAGAACATAGGCTCAGTCCACAAATAAGCAAATACTAGGTTATGCTAGGACATAGTATACAAAGTATACTGGGAAAATAGTCATAAGCCTTGGAAAGTAGAACATAGGCTCAATGTACAAATAACCAAATAGATCCGAGGAAATATTTATAAGAAAAAAAATAATGGAATAGGAACGGTTGAAGAGCACTTATTGATCTAGGATTGGCAGGAGTTTACTGAGGAGACACAGCAAGATTTGGGAAAATCATCACCTGTCCAAAATATATATTAATATATTCATTTACAAATGTGCATGATGTATATCATGTATATATGTCATACAAAACAGAATGCTTACTTTGTCATATGAGAATCAGGCTTGATTTCTTCTTCCAATTAATCTAAGACAGTAAAGAATAATAGTTACAGGCTTTAGAATCTGAGTTTGCACAGGGATTTCAGCACTTACCAGCAGTGTGATCTTGGTTAGAATATTTAACTTGTCCAAGTCTCAGTTTCCTTACCTATAAAGTGGGGATAATAACACTTACTTCAAAGGATTATTGTGAGAATTAGCTATGTCTATTGTTGGAACATAGTAAAACCTTCAGTAAATAATATTTTATGTGTCTTTTAAAATAGTTTATGAAGGTATGTACACATGTACATATTGGTTATAAATGTATATATACTCAATGCTAAATGCAAAAGATTTAGAAAATAAAGAAGTATAAAGAATAGAGAATAGAACACAAGTCACCCATTAAGTAGTCTACATAATCCAACTTGGGTAAAAAGAGAATGTTACTGAAATGGTCAAGGGTTAGTACTACTTCAGGCATGGCTGGATCCAGAGACAAATCCTTTGCCATCCAGGGTCTATTCTCTGCATTCCTAACCAGCTGTCCTGCTTCAGGAGATACACTAGCTGCCAAGGACTTCAAATGGGCATACCATTAGAGGAAAAATCCTAGTGGAAACTGAGCTTCTTCTCTAATAATGCCCCACAAAGTCCTGCGAAATCTCTGAACAGCCCACCTTGGGTTTTGCGTTAAACCTCCAACTTGTCTGAGTACTCTGACTAGCAAGGCCAAGGTGTATGTTTTCCTGACTGGAGTTGCAGAAGGCAGTCATCCCCACCTGAGTCTAGGAAAGGAGAACTCTGCAACCAACAAGTGGGACAACAAATGCAAACTGTGACAAAATAACCCACACTCATGGGGCAAATCCTCCTAGATTTTTTTATATACAAAAATATATATAATATGACTTTTTAAAATGTTTTTGTTATAAAACAGATTATACTATATACTGTTAAAAAAATAACTTACTAATATACCATGAACTTTTTATTGATGTGAATACATATAACACTAATAAATCTCTTCAAATGACTGCATAGTATTTCACTATGGGACTACCTCCTACTTTATTTAACTATCATCTTATTAATTAAATGAATAGGATGGAGCCTTTAAGAAGGGCAATAGTGTGACTGATTAGAGGTATGTTTCTGTCTCCTCATATTTGTGGCCCTGGGTGATGTGTGTGTGTGCAAGTGTGCACTGAAGTGCACGAGAGGGGAAGGGCACAAGGCTGTTTACATGATTCAAGGTCATCTGAAAATGCCCATGCACCTGAGACAAAAAGGACATCAGAATCCACTGCCCCTTGGCAGCCGTAGAATCACCTTCCAGCCCACCTATAAGCTCCAGTGAGCATTTAAAGCACATGACTTAGACCTGGTCCTCATCAGAAGGAGATGGGAAAATATATCAGATCCTGAATCTTGCGTAAGACAGACATGAGAGCTCACTTTAAGAGCTTACATTTTGATATTGCTCAATATACAGAGGTCATGTGAGTAACTGAAATGAACATATGACTTTAAATTTACAATGCATGCTCTAAGCAGGTAAGAGGGTTTGTAAAGTTCCTGAAAGACTGAACTCGCCAACTTTTGAGTTGAGACAAAGAGAATATGCCTCTTTAAAAGACAACAAAAAGACACTTTTTACCAAAAAATGTAGGTGATGCAGATTTCCACATTTTTCAATGAATCATTGCTGTGGTTTTTAAAATAGAAGGCTGCCTGCCAGCGCCGGGTGCCAGCCTCACAGAAGGGCCCGCTTCTCCCCATCGCTGGCTGCCCCGGAGCGCGCTGAGTCAGCCGTAGCTCAATTGCGCCCCACGACCCCTCCGTGTGTCCGCGGCCGGCGGGACCCCAGGCCCTGGGCGCGCTCTGCCCGGACGGGCGCCACAGACGCGTGCCAATCTCCGGTCTCCCCGCCGTGACAGCCAGCGAGAGGACCAATTAGTGCTAGCTGTGATGTGGAGATGGGTCCGCGGAGGACGAGCACCCCTCCCTATTCTCTTGGCAGAGGCCACCGGCAGGGCCGTCAGATGTCAAGGGCTTTCCATCACTCTCACCCGGCTCGCAGGGCCTTCCCCGCACCTGGCCCGGCTGCGGGAATTGCATTGCTCACCTGAGTTCCCATAGCCCCCGCCCTCCGCCCCGCTCCCGGGCCTTCCGATCCTTCCTTGGATGTTAGTATGTCTGGCTCTTTTAATCCCAGGTGGGACTCCGAAGTGAAGAGAAGCGCTTTAAGAAAATAAACATTTGCAAAAAAAAAAAAGAAGAAGAAGAAACGGAAAAAGAAAATAAACATTTGGATTTCTGGCCATTTTGCAGAATGAGGAAATGCCCTTGACATAATCAAGAGCTTCTTGTTTTGAGAGCATCTGAATGAAAGAATGGACATATGTTTTAGGGTTGCCCATCCACCAATTCATTACATAAAAAACAAATGTCTTTATAACTCTCCCAATACGAGAGGTGATCAGCTCCCACAAAACTGCTTGCAAATTACAGAGTACAGTAAGAGATGGCAAATATTTCACATACATAAAAATTGTCTTAAGTAGAGCTCGCTTTGCACAATTGATTCTCTCCTGATAGGGAGATAACCACATAAGTAAAATGGCTAATAATGTGTTTTTTCTTTAATCGACTCTTAATTTTGTTAACTCCATTTGAACTGAGAAACGGACATATAATCAGACAAAGCCATTAATTCAAAATACTTTTCTCAAGTTCTAGAATATATTGCATGATTTGACAAGCAGTAAACTTTGATTAAATAAATGGCTAGCTTTGGATAACTTATGGATATGTTTCAGCTGTATTGGGAGGTGAGGCATTTTTGAAACACAAGGTAGTAAAATAAGGATGGTAATAGAGTGAACCTTCTAAATTTGTTAATACAGGAGGAAAATAAATACCTCAAAGTAGTGCATTCTCCAAATACAGTGTTTCCTGTTGCATCTTGGACTGCAATATTTACAGCCTTTTTTTTTCTCCCTAGCAAGATATATGTCTTATTCTGTTCTCTGAAGGACAAGAAGAGGGCTGGCTCCTGTCCCCAAGGAACAGGACTCTCTCTAACTCACATGAAATGCCACTAACTACACAAGAAATAAGTTTTGAAAGTATGTGGTGAACAGAACTGGTGCCATAAGAGTTCAGTAATGAATTAGGTAAGCTCAGAATCCAGAGGATTACCAATTTCCTAACATTCAAGTTTCACATTTTTGGTCTTCTCTGTTCTTTGGTCTCCATTTCGGGAATCTACTTTTGCATGAAATATTCAGAATGATTCCATCTTAGAAATACTAATGGAAATTCACCACTCTCTCAATACAACCTCTAATCCATTTGTTCTTCCTCCGTTACTCAATTTAGTCTACGTGACTCTTACAGAGAGCTCCATATCTCAATAACTCCATCTCCTCCCAATTTGTCTTTGCCTCTTACTTTCTCTAACCAAGTTTTCCTTCTCCTTCATTCAACCACTGTCTCACTGACAGCCTTGTCCTCTTGCCTACTGCATATACGAAAACACCAAAACTTCAAGTATTTAATTGATGGGCTTGCCTGTGATCTTCTCCAATCTGAGCAGCCAGGCAAGTGTTCAACTATTGCATTAGAAAGCAGTCATGACTCGGCGCAGTGGCTCATGCCTGTAGTCCCAGCACTTTGAGAGGCCGAGGTGGGCTGATCACGAGGTCGGGAGTTTGAGACCAGCCTGACAAACATGGTACAACCCCGTCTCTACTAAACATACACATACACACAAAAATTAGACGGGTGTGGTGGCACGTGCCTATAATCCCAGCTACTCCCTATAATCCCAGCTACTCAGGAGGCTGAGGCAGGAAAATTGCTTGAACCCAGGAGGCAGAAGTTGCAATGAGCCAAGATCACGCCACTGCACTCCAGGCTGGGTGACAGAGGGAGACTCTGTCTCCAAAAAAAAAAAAAAGAGAAAGAAAGCAGTCATGATGAAGACACCAAATTCATATCTTTTTTAATCAAAAGCCTCAATCCACATATCAGATTAAAAAGACTGGAAAATACATGTGATGTTTGAGAATTTGTTTTTTTCTCACTGATCTCCTGGCTCTCCATTCCAAAAACAATTCCAGTTGGAGAGCAGAGAGAAGGAGAGTGGGAAAAGAGAAAAAAGGAGATGTAAGCACGTCCTGGCAGTGGCAGGGATAATAATAACTCTGCAAATATTTCAGAATCTGCCGGCACAGTATAAGTGCCCAATTTCTGTCTAGAGTTCTGGGATGGAGCAAGCCTTGCAGGGGTGCCCAGCAGGCAGAATGGCATAGGGGCAGGAGAAGCGTGATGGGTGAAGGATTTCTAGGGAGTAGTGAGAGTGCGGAGTCTCCAGCAATCCCAGAACAGCAAAAAAGAGCATTTAATACTCCCTATGCACTTATCAGTCCCAGAAGGAGCTGCAAAAGGTAGCTGAGCTAACCAGTAAACCTGCAAGACATTTGCAACCGGTCTGCAGAGAAGCCACAAAAGAAGAAACAGTGTAGGCCAGCCTGTGGAGATCAGTTATTACCTTTCAACAGAAATCCCGTGAAGATGACATACCTGAAAAATGGATGCTAAGAGTTACGTCTCAGTGGAGTACAACAATAGGCAGAAGATCCCAACTGTGGACCAACTACTGCCACTGGAGAACTGCCACGGCACTGTGAAATCCCTGGGAGCCAGAGAGACGAGGACCAAAGAATCTTGAATTTGCCTAAGTTTGGAGATAACATGAATGATCTATGAGTGCATTTGATCAAGTTTACCTGAAACTATCAGATTATGTTTCCTGCCATGAAAAAGGAATAGGGGGCTCAAGATACCAGTTGAATTTAGTCATAGGAAAAAATACACACCTCGGCACATACCAGCTTTGGTAACTTAAATTTATACTTGCCACACTTCATTGCCTTTCTGATGTGCTGACTCTTCAAAACCTCAGTCTTTTAAATTCTCTACTTTTATTCCCAGGCTGCTAAGCCCTGCTGAAAAAACGCACAGCAAATGAAGGAGGCTGGAGTGCCGAAAGGTGAGAAAGGTGTATTTTGAGGTCTACCTTCATTTGATGGGCAGGATTTAGACAGGTGAAGGAAGGAGAGGCAACACATTAAGGACTCGTAGTTACATAGAACATGACAGCTTACAAAGAACGCACTCATGGACATTATCACACTCCATGCTTACAATAATCTTGGAAATATAAATATCCCTTTTTGTTATTGAGCAAGAAAATGCTGCATATCAGCATATTAGAACACAACTTTCCTGACTCCATAGCACACATTCTTTCCACCGTCCCATGCTCAGGAGCCTTCTTTAGTGTCTGGAAGTTTACCTTTCATTGTTGCAAGTTTCCTTTAGCTCATCTGGTAAAAGGTTAGCTTTCACCTTCAGAATTCCATTTGATCTTATTCCCATTGTACAAATGAGTAAACTGATGCTCGCTTGTTCAAGGTCATGAGACTGTTAAGAGACTGAGCCCGGACTGAAAGCAGTTTTGCTTTTTCATGATTCAACACCCTATTCATTTTATCCTACTAATATTGTCATAATAGCACATTATTAATGTCATATTTTTAGAGAAGCAGACGCCTGCCTTATTCATGGAGAAAAAAATGAATGAATGGTTGAACATCTTTTTCTTAGATTCTTATGACTGTCACATATGCATCACAGTAGCAAACAGTTGTATTTGATTGGTTTTCCATTTCCTTTCAATGAGTTTCCCTAAAATTACATATTTTAATCTAAAAAAATTGAGAAGTACAAATGTAATTTTTCTGAAAAATTCCTAGGGTGAGCGAAGTATTACTTTCTAAGTGGAAAATCTTTCAAGTCAAATGCTTATTATTTTTAATTATTGAGAGCCAGTTTCTCAGTATTAACTTTAAAATCAGTGGCAAATTTGTCTGTTTGATTTTTAAATCATGTCTCACTGGCTTCCTTCTCTTCTTTTGATCATTTTGCTGCACTTGCAATTTGATATCTCATTCATGGCTCTGCTGTCTGCAAACTCTGGTTAGTGCAAAGCTCTGCACAAAAAAAAAAAAAAAAAAAATCTCTTATTTGACCATGAACTTTCAATGATCTAGTTAGCGTTACTGTCAAGCTTCCCGCGGTCTTTTTGAAAAGCAGGACTTGTCCATTCTGCCCTCTGGCCAACTTCAGTGGGACTAAAGCGCCAGGAAGAGCCATCAAACTGCCTGACGGCTTGTCATCAGCGAGGCTCCATTAATTTACACACATTTTCCACTGTTTGGCATCTACCATGATAACTCTTTTCTCTTCCAAGCAGCTCCTGTTTGCATTTAACACTTGGGTTAATTTTCATCAGAGTTTAAATTTAGCCATCAGTTATTTCAGGGGAGCTGTCAGCCAACATATGGAGAGAGGGAGAAAAAAATCCTTCTGAATTTATAATAAAGTGGAATCTGTTGAATGTGAAACAAAAACCAACTGCAATATACTGAGGCCCCGGTGGGGAGAGCGGGGTCAGCAAAGAATTGCAGAGTGGATTAGCTGTTCTATTCACCAGAGCCGCATCTGGGCACCTCCGGAGCTTCTTGATATATCAAAAAATGATGGAAAGACACAGTTCAATTTGTCCCCCTTTTATAAAGGATAATTAACCTGTCAGTCTTGCTACTTTAACAACTTCATTAAATTGGAGGCGAAATGGGTGCTGAGAAGTCTTGTCTTTATCCAAAAGGAACACAAGGCACTTGTGTAAACGGTGGAAAAAGAAAGAAAACACATACACGCAATACCCCAGTAATACTGTCTGGTTCTTGAAAAATGGAACATGCTTCTTCCAATTATGTAATAATCCTGCCTTTACTATGACCTGCTAAAAGTAATTTTCTTAACTCAGAAGGCAGAGGAAATAATGTCACAGCCCAACTAGGCCAGGAAACACACCACTTAAAAATTGAGGTTACAGGGTTTCAAATGCTGTTGGGCCAAACTATTTAAGACTAGAGAGATGGCTACTAAAGGGGAACGGCACTTCACAAGTAATAAAAAGAAACGAAAACAGAGCTCCCGCAATCCTCCAGCTCTTCTTCTGCCACTCCCAGCATTGGCTTCCATGGTTTGTTTATTGGCGATAAATCATACCTTTACCACTACAAAGATCTGAAACTTTAAACATATTCATTCAAGAGAAAAAGAGCCCTTCAACCATTTTAGTGTCTAAAACCTTAAATAATTTTTCTTAAAGCAAATGTATTGAATATTTTAAGCAACTAAATAGTAGTTCAATTAAGATTATAGTCCTCATCTCATTGGAACTTCTACTCTGTGAAAATAAGCATAAAGCACAGTAAAAAAATTAATTATAAAATATTTTCAAAATCATCTTAAGATCAAAATGGAAATGGTTTTATGAGATTGGTCGTATAATAGCTCATTATATTATTACAAAATAATAATGTAATGATCACAAAATAATAAAAAATTTTAACTAGCTATGGTAAGAATACAATGTAACATGCTTCTCTTGTCAAAGTAGTCAGAAATTCTGGGTATAATCATATAATTCTCCAATAAAAGAATTTTTTAAATTTATAAAACCGTTTTAAATGATTAAAATTTTTTATTAATGATATTTTTCATGATTTTTTAAAATAAATATCTTGTAAAGTTAATATTAGCCCTTTAAAGTTTATAATCTCAAACCAAATTTAATTTATGATCCTTATAAACTGTAATTTGTTATCTTAAATTTGTTTAAAATGTTTCATTTTTAATAATTTGTGAATATACTAGGAAGGCAAAAATAGAGAATCTTATATTTATTTTAGTACAATAGATGTCACTTAGATGAAAATCTTTACATTTTCTTACAAGAGATTTTTAGGGAAAAAAGTGACAGTGCCAAGACAAAAATATTGAATACTTTATTTGGTGAAGAAGTCAGAATTTATCTATTTTTGTTTCATTTGAAACAAGATCTAGTGCAGCTCCTAGAACAGCTAAGCTACTACAACAGCTTTTTAATTAATTTTTAAGAATATAGATACTCTTTTTCATATATTTTAAAATGAGAGCTGCCTAAGGTCATAGAAACAGTCATTAAAACAAAGATGACACTTCTGAAGATCAGTGGTATCTAGAGAATTTCAGAGCACACTTGGTTTTGTTAGATCAAGTACAAGCTTTCTATTTACTTTGCCTAATTAAGGGTTGTATTTCTCATCAAGAAGATAATTCATTTTTGTCGCAGCTTTTGGAAAGAAAGCTGGTCCTCTGTCTTTTCCAAAGTGACTTTTTCCTGTTCCTGAACTCGCCTGTCTCTATAGTTAGGCAATAATTAAGATGAAACATTTTGTATTGTTCCATCTTAGACCTCTGTCTGCACGCATTGGCAGAGAAGAATTGAAAGCTTTATCAGCCCTTCTCCCATCGTATCGTAAAAAAGGAATTGTGATTCAGAGTGGCAATTGTTCTTGCCACTGGTGCTTTTTCAACTTGTACATGATCTCAAAAAATCCTAGTGGTGGACACACAATACCATGAGTGCTTTTGCGCAGCCATGACATCCCACCTTTTATATATAGCACTTGGCATGTTTGCTTGCTGTGTCTTTTAGAGGAAAGACCCAAGGGCCATTGAGATTAGCAGCCTTCTCAGCCGTGTCACCCCTTCCAGCTGGTCTGGCACCGGGGGCACTGCAGACTGAAAAGTAAATGACTCTGATTCCGTCTGAAATAATGTTGGGAGACTGGAAATGTTAAGAAGGAAAGCAGCATCAGTCAGAGCTTATTGGACATTCACTATATATAAACGAACTGGAACAGCGATGAGGGAGAAGGTTTTGTGAGCGAAATCCTACTTCGGCATCCAGAGGTGGGTTCATTTTACTGTGCCTCTGAAAAAAGTTATAGAGTGACCCAAAGCTTAATTGTAGAAACCAAGTGACTCCACATCCCCAAATAAAATATTCCAAATATGGAAACATCACTACCCTACGTCAATGTCAGTTACTGATTTCTGCTTTCGTACTTTGAAATGTACCCATCTGACTGAATCAAAGTGTTCTGAATGAAGAAACCGTTTTAATTCCGCTGTGCATGTCTTTCTTGTTTCTTATTTTAAAACAACAAACACTGCTAATTTTAGAGAGTAAAACTGAGCCAAAAGCTAAAATGAGCAGCTAGTACCCCTAAATAAATGTGGGAAGAAGCTCAATTTCCTATTGTAACAAAATGATTAAATTGCCTCAAATTTAATCACAGTAATTTAGTCATTTCATGAATGTAGGTCAGTCATTTGTTGATAGTAATGCTTTTTATTTAAAGGGCACAGTTTTTCACTAATAACCTTCAAATTTTCAGTCAATTTATTCCAAAATTATCAATGAAGCATAAAGATAATTAGGTCTCCTTATATAGAGCACAAATAAAACTATCTACAAGAGTTGCCTGAGCCCGATTTTAAGATCAAGTCCTCACAGTTTGTGACTGCATTAGTAATTGAGACCAAAGTGATGGTTTTTCACAGAAATTACTTAGGTATTTAAACCGACTGTGAAAACCTGTTACCTTCAATTCGTAATTTTCTTTTCCCTATATCAGCAGACCATATCATAAAAGTTACCTCTACTACCACCACTGCAATAACAATAAAAGGAGTAGAAATGTGATAATTACCTGAGCAGTTTAAGTATATGTTGGGATAATTATCTGGCTATTTTTTAAAACTACTAATTTGGTTTTGTGTCTATAAAAGCAGCTATACAAAGTTACAAAACCTCAGAATGGAGACTCAGAATGGAGACTGAAATTAGTGTCTCACAATATAAATTATAGTGAACATCTGTATTACTCTTTTCCTTTGCCCACACCTTAAAAGCAGAAATATTTTGTATCAGGTCACCAGCTCTCCACAAGTAGTCTTAAGAAATGACTCCTTTCTTTTTTTTTCTTTCTTTCTTTCTTTTTTTTTTTTTTTTTTGAGATAGAGTCTTGCTCTGTCATTAGGCTGGGGTGCAGTGGTGGGATCTAGTCTCACTGCAACCTCCGCCTCCTGGGTTCAAGCGTTCCCTTGCCTCAGCCTCCTGAGTAGCTCAGACTACAGGCGTGCGCCATCACACCCGGCTAATTTTTGTATTTTTAGTAGAGATGGGGTTTCACCATATTGGCCAGGATGGTCTCAAACTCCTGACCTTGTGATCCGCCTGCGTTGGCCTCACAAAGTGCAGGGATTACAGATGTAACCCACCGCCCCTGGCCAGGAATGACTCCTTTCTTTGGGGGCTGGAGGTTGTGCTGCGTCTCAAGTAGCATTTCCTGGAGAAAAAGAGGAGTTGAAACTCTACTGGTAGTAAACTTGCAGGTTAACAAACTAGATCTCGGTTTTGATCACATAAAATATTTATGGAGCAGTTTACATTCCACATGTTTCACGGCTTTGGAAATAAAAATTCATATTGTTTTTGGAGATAAATCTATGTTTAACAAAGCTAAAGCTAGATAGTTCTGAAATTAAGACTAATTCACAGATTTGGGTTGGTTCAAAGACAGATTTTTCATGACACTAGGTTTACCTAGGTTCAAGGGTTTCTTTTTGCTTCATTTTGTGACAAATAACTAAAATTCTATGTGGCAATACATAGCCTGTCTTTTTAATAAGAATTTTAAATTCTCACATTCTAGGGATCATTTCTATAAATGCATCATAACTCATTGTCTGTTAGCCAACATAGTAAGTGCCATGGGGCATCCTTGTTAATTGAATGTTCTGGATAAGTAAGCACTGTTGTTCTGTCTTCTTTCTAGCTAGCTACCCAGATCCTCTGGGCAGTCACCACTTACCACTGAAACCCTAGTGATCGCCTTCCTCTGAATCCTATATCAATTAAAGATCACTCATTGTTTATTCAAATACATCCTACCTCCGCCTAGTCATTATCTTTCAATATGGACTTGTCTCATCCCCCTAATCAAACTAAAACACTTTTGAGTACTTGCAATCTAGCAGGCTCGCAGGTAGGTACTGAGGAATGCTATGCCACATCATCCTCACAATTGGATGAGGAAAGCAAGATCATACTCATTATACAAATGAGGAATGAACAAAGGCTCAAAGACATTAAATATCTTGCCTATTTATGTAGTCAAGTTAAAATGAGATTATTAGGATGGAATATAATCTAATATGACTGATGTCCTTATTAAAAAAGGGAAATTTGAAAACAGCGACAAATATGCAAGGAGGAAAACACCATGTGAAGATGAAGGTAAAGATCAGGGTAATGCTTCTATAAGCCAATGAATGTCAAATTGACCTAATTATTCAATAAAGGATAATGTCTTATCCCATGGAATTTTTACATTACAAGTCCATATGTATCTAGAGTCCAGCACAATGAATTATGCCTCTTTATATCACCTCAGAGTACATCACGTGGTGCTGTGCTCATGGAAAGTACTTAATAAGTACTTTGTGGTTCAGTAATGTCTTTATATTCTCTAGGTAGGCCAACAGTCTATGCAAAACTCAACTACAGTATCTTAATCATCTGTTTACCTGTTCGTACCTTGTTAAGACAGGGACAGACAGGTAAACAGACAATTAAGAAGGTGGTTGGGTTTTATATTACTTATTGTATCCCTGATGTCCAATTCTTGGCCAACTCTCAGTAATAAAGGGATCCAAGGTTGGGGGAGGGCAATCAGACAAGAGTCCAAAATGTTGGCAAAAGAGAAGATCATCATCCCGCATGGCATCTGAACAGATAAAACTTCAGCAGTAGAAAATCCCTAACACTATTGACTGATTAAGTTTTCCACTTAAAGTGATATAAATTTTACAACAAATAATAACCTTTATGCTATACTGTAATTGTAGATGTAAATGGCCCAAGAGATTTGGTAGAATTTATATGGACATCCACAAAGTCCCTGAAAGTATTTCATTTTTATTGAATTACTAATATTAGCTTGCTTCCTGGCCAATTATATTGTTCCTTAAAGTTTTTTTCTAAAGGCTGCTTCGGTTTAGCAACACACGTGTATCCCTAACTGTGCTCACAATTACCACAGCTTACAGGTACTGGAAGTTACACCAGAAAGGACGCTGTGTGCCTGCCTTTACCTCTTTGGCAGAGAGAGACACACGTACAAACTTGATCTTGGTTTTGATCACATAAAATATTTATGAAGAAGTTTACATTCCACATGTTTCATGGCTTTGGAAATACAAATTTGGAGCCATCAGTTTGAAGTAATCTATGTTTAACAAAGATTATACTAGCTGATTCTTATAAAGAACAGCAAATAAGACAACACTTGCTCTTACGAGTTGAATTGTGTCCCCCACAGAAGATGTTAAAGTACTGAACTCAAGTACCTGTGAATGTGACCTTATTTGGAAACAGAGTCTTTGCAGATGTAGTCAAGTTCAAATGAGATTATTAGGATGGGATATAATCTAGAATAACTGGTGTATTTATGTAAAAAGGGAAATTTGAACACAGCAACCAATATGCAAGGAGAAAACGCTACGTAAAGATGAAGGTAAAGATCAGGGTGATGCTTCTCTAAGCCAATGAATGCCAAAGATTGCCAGCAAACCACTAGAAGCCAGGAGAGAGAGATGGAACAAATTCTCCCTCCCAGCCCTCAGAAGGAATCAAGGCTGAGGGCCTTGACCTCGAACTTCTAGCCTTCAAAACTGTAAGGGAATACATTTCTACTGTTTAAGCAACTCAGTTTGTGTGACAACAGCCTTAGGAAGCGAAATATGCTTGCTTTATAATAAGATTTTAAGACAATGGCCTTTAATTAAATAGCTTCTGTCTCTACTTAAAATTACAAGAACAATAATGTTTTTCATGTTTTTTGTTTGTTTTAGCCCAGCAATTCAAATGTCTGGGTTGTGATACAGAAATTTGTGAATGAAATATATTAATTTTAGAGTGCTTAAAACAGGTCAGGCATGATGGCTTACACCTGTAATCCCAGCATTTTGGGAGGCCGAGACAGGAGAATCACTTGAGCCAGGAATTTGAGACCAGCCTGGGCAACAGGGCAAAACTCTGTCTCTACAAAAATAAAAATAAAAAATTAGCTGGGCATGGTGGTACCTGACTCTATTCCCAGCTACTTGGAAAGCTGAGGACGGAGGATCACTTGAGCCCAGGAAATTCAGGCTGCAGTGAGCAGAGATGGTGCCACTGCACTCCATCCAGCATAGGTGACAGAGTGAGACCCTGCCTCAAATAAAATAAAAATAAAATAGAGTATTTAAAACAAAGTTATTTTGACATATTATCTCATGATTATTATGCAAATAAACTGTATGCTAGGGATAGTGTGTAACAGAATATTTTAGTAGAGATGCTTGCAAGACATTCATTTATTGCACAGGTAAGTAAACAGAAAATACAGATATGCTTACATAGAAAGACAGAAATTGGTCAACATCCAAATGTGACACTATCTATGCCATTTTGCTCTGGACATTAAAAAAACTGATTTCAAATGAGAAATTGGTGCCATGTAGGAGCTTACTGAGTGGGGCACAGAAAGACACATACCTATGATCTCACTTATATATGGAATCTAAAAAATCCAGCTAATAAGTAGAGAGTAGAATGTTAGTTGTCAGGGGCTGTGGGTGGTGGTGCGGGTGATGTTGATCAAAACGTACAAAGCTTCAAGTTAGACAAGAGGAATAAATTCAAGAGATCTAGAGTATAACATGGTGACTATAATTAACAATATATTGTATATTTAGAAATTGCTAAGAGAGGAGATTTTAAGGGTTCTCGACACAAAAAAGTGATATGTACATGAAGTAATGCATACGTTAATTAGTTTGATTTAGACATTCCACAATGTCTACACAAAACATCTTATTATACACAATAAATATATACAATTCTAATTTGTCATTTAAAATATTTAATAAGAGTGACATTAAAAAATACACAGAAAAAAAAGAAAAAGAACAGTTTAGTGAGTGGCACTAGGGCTCCTGGCAGATGCAAGGGTAGGCATCAACTGCCTGGAGGCTGAGCTCTCCTTTGCATCAGCAAAGGCATCTTCGATGTTAATGGTTATAGTGAGTTCCTGCAAGATTTTATGTCAAAACAGAGCCACACTGCATATGGAAGCTGAAAAAGACAGAGAGAAAGAGAGAGAGAGAGAGAGAGAGAGGAAGAGGAAGGAAGGAAGAAAGGAAGGAAAGAAGGAAGGAAGGGAGGGAAGGTGGGAGGGAGGGAGGGAAGAAGGAAGGAAGGGAGGGAGGAAGGAAGGAAGGAAGGAAGGAAGGAAGGAAGGAAGGAAGGAAGGAAAGGAGGAAGGAAGGAAGGAAAAGATACCATTATACCATTGCTTTGGCATTGCTTCCTGATATGACCTTCCCAGCTTGTCTACCCTACAGTGCTACAGGCAATAGGCAGATGAGTAGATAGATAAAACAATTCAAAGTTGGGATTTTTTGAGATCACACAACTTTACAATATCCCTTAAAATCACTGGATGAATGTCTGAGGATATCAAAATCCACACTTAAGAATCAATGACTCTTCTAATCCTAACTTGTGTCAGTGAATTCAAATCTTTCAAAAGAATTAAACTAGTTTGTGGGTATTTTTTTTTTGAGGCGGAGCTTCCCTCTGTCTCCCAGGCTGGAGTCCAGTGGTGCCATCTCAACTCACTGAAACCTCTACCTCCTGAGTTCAAGCGATTCTCCCACCTTTAGCCTCCTGAGTAGCTGGGATTACAGGCATGTGCTACGACACCCAGCTAATTTTTGTATTTTTAGTGGAGATGGGGTTTCACCATGTTGGCCAGGCTGGTCTTGAATTCCTGACCTCAAATGATCCACCTACCTCAGCCTCCCAAAGTGCTAGGATTACAGGCCTGAGCCACCTCCCGTGACCTGCTAGTATATTTATTCTCTGATTTGAAAACTGCAAGGACCTCCTCTGCTCTGAAATACTTCTGCTCATTCTGATGATCCTTTTCATTAAAACGCTTTCTAAAAAGAAGCTGTCCTCCTTCCAGGTTCGAAGTAATATTTGTTTCTTCAAAAACCAAGTCGATTTTCTGATGTATAATGTCAGATCCTTACTGGTTGGTGATCTTCATTTAAGCTATAAGACAAGGTAATAAATGCTCATCATATTCAGAGCTTCTAGGGCTTCTAGAGCTCTGGTTGCGACCTGAATAGGTCTAGATCTCAGCCCGTCTTGAATGTACCAACAGCTGTGTTCTGTTCAGATGCACTATGCTGAGTCGCACATGATATGGGTCGAATACAATTCAAGCTTTCATATGCATACCTCCCTAGATGCTGACCGATCTCAGGTTCCAACTTATCTAAGAGAGCAGATCTTAAGTAGGTTTCAAGCCACCTTCCTTTTTCCTCCTCTTCAAAACATAGCCCTTTAGCTTTAGCGAGGTGACCACCAACTCCACACACAACTATTCCTTAATTCCTCTCCATTTGTGTATTCACTCAGGCTGCACTTTGTCCAGACAGACAGCCCTTTAGACACTTTCACCTTTAACATTCCTTAAAGTTAACTCAAGCCTCTTTCTCACCTCTTGTTTCTCTAAAAAGTCAAATGTTTGGCTGAGTCCATGAAACACAAGAAGATGGATGCCTTTCTCAATGACCCGCTCTCTGTTCTAGAGTGACTCCCCTCTCTGTTCCTTTTTCTCTGGTTATAATGTCCTCAGTGTTTAGTGGTACACTCCTGAAATGCTTCCTATAGTTTCTTAAATTGTTTCTTACAGTGTCATGTCCATCTTCTTTCCCGAATTAGATTATAAACTATTTGAGAACATAGAACAAGCTTTTTACTTTAGGTTTCTCGTAGAGCTAGTAGGGCTGAACATTCACAAGTATTCAATGATGTCTAAAAAAGAAAATTAGATTAAATTAAATGAATTTGAAAGCATTCACACACACAGAAACATGTCTACAGTAGTATTTCTGCTTTGACGGCAAAAGTAAGAGTGATGGTAAAGTCAATTTCAGTGGATATTCCTGACGGGATAATCAAGATGACATTGACATCTCCAGCTTCTAACACAGGCCACTCCTTCAGACTTGTGGTTAGTAATAAATCATCCACCTTTCACACAAACCATTTAGCAAAGGTGTTTCAGCTTAGAATCCAGGAAGATCCTTAAGGTTGGAAACAGGGTCTCTATCATAAACCTTGTTCAATTCTGTGCAACTGATAGGTATTTAATAAATGCCCATTAAAAACAAAAGGACTAATATAAGGTTAGAGCCACCACAAATGACAGTTGCAGAGCTAGTGTCTTTCATTCCAGTAAGCCAGAGATTCTCATTTTTTCCTTTTTTTTTTTGTATTAAGAGCAGATAATAGATAATTAAATTGCCTTCAAACAGCTCTCTGAAATATGACTCTAAAAGCTACAGTAATTTTCTTCAATATCCTAATCTGAATCCATTTGTTCCTTTCAGAAAGACAAATTAAAATACAGCCACTTGAACAGAAGACAGTATAATCTCTCTGTGTACGCTCTGCAGCCACGGAGAGGAGCAATCATCGGCGTTTACACTGTTGTCTCAAATAGCAGTCCCTTCACTCTTCCCTTTGCTGAGAAATTGGTGATAAAGTGACATTTCTAATTATTCAGTACCTGAAAGGGGTTTACACAGTTCACAGTGTTAAATCCACACATCCGATGTATTTGGGTCGAGGTATCCATTAACACAATACAAGTAAATTGACTGTTTCTTGTGATCTGTGAAAAGTCCTCCTCTTAATGTTCTGTGCTTCTTCTTCTCCAAATTTGTCTGTCCTTATTATTTTCCAATTTGGAAAAGAAAACTCTACATATTTAGAGAGCAGCTGCCACCTATGTCTTATTCATTGCATGCCACTATTCTGTTTCTCCAGCAGTCTGACTGTAAATTTCAGTGATCACATAGGTAATGGGGCATTTGGGATTTCCAGGATAAAACTAGCTGTGTCCCCATAACACTTACTCCTAGATCCCCTCAGCATTCAGATATCATATTCAGTCTGCCCTTATCCATATGGTTTGAGTTGGAGCTCCTTCATGTATTTCATGTGTTCATCCTGACCTTGCCTGGGGGACTTCCCCATGTCTTCAAAGGTAGAGAGAATGTATTATTTCCCCAGCAAACCCTAAAGAAGCTGACACCTTCTACACACGTCAGGGGCAGGAGTAACAGAACAAAGTGACTGCCTAATATCTCATTTTTAATCTAGTCAGCCAAGGAAAGCAATCTCTGTCTCTGTCTCTCTCTCTCTCTCTCTCTCTCTCTCTCTCTCTCTCTCTCTCTCTCTCTCACACACACACACACACACACACACACACACACACACTAACTTGAATAAGTTTACAAATTCTTGAAATCAAGCAACTCTTCTACTAGGTTCCCTGATACCTTATACTTACACAGGCCAGCAACTCCTTTCTGGGGTAAAAAAAAGACAGTGGCCCCTTTCCCTAAAACAGGGAGCCAAGGAAATATACCTGTACTGGAGAATGAATATTCTAATACTTAAGAACCTTTTGGTGAAGGTGAAGGGGGCTTGTTGAAAACATTGCTGTGAGCAGATGGACCCCTGAAACCATCTGCTATGAAGCAACTAAATGTTCAATGATGCATTACGGAATTATTTAGCTCTCAAAGAGCCTGAAAGTAGTTAGTAATGATGGCATCTGTACTGAGAGCAAACAACCTATTTATATATGATCTATTACTTCATAAACTGTTTGGAGACCCTCATTTCTTAAAGAGGCAGCAGACTTCTTGATTGCAGGTATAAAATTTTTACTGATATAACTGTAAATTATAACCTTAAAATTAGCATCTATTTTCCTCCTTTGGATTAAGTAAACTTTTTGCTGAAACTGATGTTTTTCTCATCCCCCAATAAAAGTGTAACTATCTGTTATAATTTAAATCAAAAAGAAACAAAAGGAATTTTTATTTCCTAAAATCATATCCATTAGATGTTTTAACATCCATATAAATGTATGATCTTTTTAAAGTAAAGTTTTTCTATTATGAAAGTCATATGTCAAATCAGACAAATAAGAACAGAAAAAGGAAATGTTACTAATTAATGATAACCACTATTAATAACTACTGTATTTTCTTCAGATCTTTTTCCATACTTAGGTAAAAAACAAACAAACAAACAAGCAAATTTAATTCTATAATCTCCGCAAAAGTATATGTGTTCTGGTGAAGAATTGTTCTTGTAATATACAACTTGATAGCTTATTCCTTTAATTCATGGTCTTCTGGAAATATCTAAAATTCCAAGTGGTATATCCATATACTAGAATATTGCTCGACAGTAAAACAGAATGAATGACTAATATACATAACAACACAGAAGAATCTCAAATGCATTATACTAAGTAAAAGAAGCCAGGACTAAAAACTACATACTGTATGGTTGCAAATATATGGCATTCTGGAAAAAGCAAAACTGTAGACCGAAGAACAGGTTGGGTATCCAGGGCTTACAGGTGAGAAAAGAGTTAGACTAGAAAGAGACAGCATGAGGGGTTCCTTTGAGGATGATGGAATTGTAATCTTGACTGAGGCAGGGGTTACATGGCTCTATATACATTTAGGAAATGCATAAAACTGCATAGCAAAAAATAAATTATTACTTTTTGTACATTAACAAGGGAATTTAAAAAATATTTTTCAAAGGAGTAGAGAGCAAGAAAGTTGTCAGGTCTCAGTTTTACACTTGCTTAAGAAAATGCATTTAGTCATTCAATAATTATTTATTGAGTACTACTGTATTTCAGGCACTGGGGATAGAGCAGTGAATAAATGAAACACCTGCACTCGGGAGAATACAGTCTAGTGGAGGAAGAGAGTAAACAAAAATAACTAAGTCATACTGGGTTAGTTTGTGGTAGAATGTGGTAAGTGCCATAGAGAAAAGTCAATCAGAGAAGAGGAATAGAGAGGAGGGCCTCTCAGAGAAGGTCATATTTGAGCAAAGTCTTGAAGGAGATGAGAAGATGGCCATATGGAGGAAGCCAAGGAAAGGCCCTGAGGCCCAGAGGGAGAAATGTGCTTGGTACAATCCGAGAAGGAGAGGAGGGCTGGGTGGTGCAGGAGACCAGAGGGAGGGCAGTGGAAAATGCAATCGGAGGAGCAGGCAGGTGGGTCTTGAGAGAATCCTAGACAGACGTTAAGGACTTGACTTTACTCTGTGTGCAGAGTGCTGCTGGAGGACTTCAAGTGGAGGAGCAGCATGGTCTTACTTTCTTCTGTTTATTTTTTTTGACATCAATCTGCTTGCTATGTGAGAATAGTGTATGGCTTGGGTCGGGGGAGAATCATGGAGGGGAATCAACCAGAAGGCTCGCACAATTCAGGATGAGAAGAGGGGAGCCCTGGAGTTGATGAAGAGTCACTGGACTCCAGATCCGGAAGTAAAAGACAACAGGATTTCACCAAAATGGATGTAGAATGTGAGGGAAAGGGAGAAGTCAAGGAGGACTTGAGGTCCGGGGTTTGATCAACTAGAAAGGTGGATTTGCTGTAACTATCATGGGGGAAGACTATAGAAAGAACAAGTCTAGAAGCAAAAATCATGAATTCAAAAAATAAGTTCATTTTTGAACTTGTTACTGTTTGAAACATGAATTTCCAAGTGGAGATGTCTGGTAGACAGTTTGATATACTGATTTTGGAATTCAGGAGAGATATTCAAGGAAGAGATATAAATTTGAGAGTCATCAATGTATAGATGGTATTTACAGTCATGGGATCCATTTGAGTCATTTCCCAAAGGAGCTGTAGGCCCCATAGGTGTATCCAAATGCTCACATCTTTGTGGAACAGAAAAGAGCTCTAAGCTTCTATGTACTAAGCCTGCCAACCCCACAAGATATTTTAACAAAAGTCATGAAGGGAGCTTTTGCAAACATTTAACTTGAAAGTTAAACATCAGCTTGAAATAATAGAAAGAGAAACTTCTTCTTTCATATCCTGCTCCCTGACAATTTTGTGATGTAATAATCCCTGTTATGCATATATCCCATATTAACTGTATCAGAGGCAGAGCAGTAGCTTTTATAGGGAGGCACCTAGGAATTGCAGCATCTAAGTGTCATATATATATATATATATATATATATATATACATATATATATATATATATATATACATATATATATATATATATATACATATATATATATATATATACATATATATATATATACTCTGTGTGCAGAGTGCTGCTGGAGGACTTCAAGTGGAGGAGCAGCATGGTCTTACTTTCTTCTGTATATATATGTATATATCTTACTTTCTTCTATATATATATGTATGTTTTTTTTTTTTTGAGAAGGAGTTTCACTCCTGCTGCCCAGGCTGGAGTGCAAGGGCATGATCTCAGCTCATCTAACCTCTGCCTCCCAGGTTCAAGCGATTCTCCTGCTTCAGCCTCCCAAGTAGCTGGGATTACAGGCATGCACCACCATGCCTGGCTAATTTTGTATTTTTAGTAGAGACGGGGTTTTTCCATGTTGATCAGGCTGGTCTTGAACTCCCAGGTGATCGGCCCACCTCAGCCTCCCAAAATCCTGGGATTACAGGCGTGAGACACTGCACCCAGCCTATATATACATTTCGAAGGGATGTTTGATTTCATTCTTTAAAAATACTACATTTGGCTATATGTAGAATTATTTAAAAGCAAAACATATATAAAGAACTTGGAATATGCATATAAAAAATAGAATTCACACTGTATTTACATTTATACAAATAATACATATAAAAGAGAAAAATTAACTTTTTAGTTCTGAATCAGTAGTTAGCAAGGACTTTTCTTATTTATTTTTATAAAATTAGATATTTTTGTAAAAGCTACTTTTTAACATGCATTAGTTTTAAGTATATCATCCTAAAATAATACTCTAAAGAGAGTATTCATTTCTACCATAAAAAACATAGAAAATGCTCTTTGTTGAATCAGTCATTTATACTTCTTCTGAGCTCATGAAATTAAACTTATACTTTTTTTACACAATTTGAAGCACTATACTTTACTGAGATATAGCTGAGAAAGTTTTCTCAGCAAAAAGATCATACAAATTTAAACACTTAAGATTTTTTAAGCTGGGACAAATTTAAGCTCTCAATTAGTCAAGCAAATATTTATTGAGCAACATCTGATAACAGTGACATCCAATTGTCTTTTGCTTCTTGCCTTTAGAAATTTTCATGGCTGTAGTGATGTGCAGTGGCTCATGCCTGTAATCCCAGTGCTTTGGGAGGCCTAGGTGGGTGGATGACTTGAGGTCAGGAGTTTGAGACAAGCCTGGCCAACATGGTAAAACCCTCCAAAATGGAGGGTTGACATTTATGAAATGGTTTAAATCTATCTCTGCCAAAAAAAAAAATACAAAAATTAGCCAGGCATAGTGGCACATGCCTATAGTCCCAGCTACTTGGGAGGCTGAGACACGAGAATTGCCTGAACCCTGGAGGCAGAGCTTGCAAAGCAAGTTTTGTGGCTGTGATTTTTTTCTCCTTCCTGCTCCTCTGCATTACCAAGTGCAATAAACTCAGGTATTGCAGAGTTGATTCTTAATTTTGATTTTATTAATTTGATTAACACTTAAATTTGACTGAAGTGTTTTAATATGACAAAATTTCCTTTTCAAACACTCTCAGAAATCTTAAGCAGTCATCTTTTTTCTTTTATTAGAAATAAAGAACTTATAAAACCCAATTATTTAATTGGAACTAAAAATTTGTTTTATAGGTATAAAAAATTATAAAGCAGCAAAAGTGCTGAAAATACTACAGAACTGGTCTTGTCTCATTAACCTCAGAATTAAACCTAAAAAAATATTTTTTTTTCTTTTTTTTTTTTTTTGAGACAGAGTTTCGCTCTTGTTGCCCAGGCTGGCGTGCAATGGCACCATCTCGGCTCACCGCAACCTCTGCCTCCTGGGTTCAAGCGATTCTCCTGCCTCAACCTCCCCAGTAACTGGGATTACAGGCATGTGCCACCACGCCCAGCTAATTTTGTATTTTTAGTAGAGACGAGGTTTCTTCATGTTGGTCAGGCTGGTCTCGAACTCCCGACCTCAGGTGACCTGCCCTCCTCAGCCTCCCAAAGTGCTAGTATTACAGGCGTGAGACACTGCCCAGCCTAGAAAATATCTTTTAATGAAATAAGCATACTCTCTCTCTCTCTCTCTGTTTCTCAGGTGGCTCTATGTTTTCTGTCTTATTTTCTTTTGTATTATATTACTTCAAAAACAAAGTTCCTGAAATACAGGTGATAAATCTGAAGAGAAATTCATGTGTGATGCCTCAAACTAGGTTTCCAAACTACAGAGTTGAAACACAAGCTTTCCCATCTCCCTGATGCAGGCTACAGTCGCCTCCATACCTCACCTGCCAATCAATCACCAGTCAATCAAGGAAAGGGGCACAATCAGCAGCTTAATGACAGCCAGATGGCACCTGCCTTTCATGAACTGCGTTCCTAAGTCAGAGTCTGCCTGGGACTAGACTCAATGCTCTATCCCTGGGTAATCATGAGATGTTTTTGTATTCAGTATAAGCTTTAATGGCTCACACCTCAGACAGAACCCCCCAGCCTACCCCCTCCATGAAGAGAGTTCTCCCAGCATCCACCGATTTGACATAAACAAAGTGGTCTCTTGTCACTAAAACAAGCAACCTTATTTCTTTACAATCTCACTTCAGAATGATAACGCGTTAATTGGCCCTGCAAAGAGGAAGGCACATTCACGGGGTAAATAGCCAGCCTGCATTTCCCACAGCTGAGAGGCAGTGCTGACATTTAAATAGGGACTGATGTGCTCTTCCTCACACGGGTTTACCAGAGCTTTCAACCTTGACCTGAAGGGAACACCTTTTCTGGAAGTGACAGGTAATTTAGCCTTCCTGCTAAGTTCTGGGGCTCTCTGGTGGTGAATTATGTATGGTGCTTCTATGATACAGACACCTGTCCGCTGAGAGCCAAACCAAAGCTGATAGATTCCTCTTAAAGACCTTAGATTAGATATAAACTACCTTTTTCCCCCTAGAAAAGTCGTCATGGTGCCAATCACCATTCCTTTCCTATCCTCCCATGATTTCAGGGATTCCAGAGAGATCTAAAACAAATTGGGCAATGTTTGCATTTATAAAACCACTATTAGGACAGAACTCTACTTTCTCTTTTTATTGAACTGAAATGGTTAAAAAAAAAAAAACTTTTAGGTTAGAATAATCAACTTGTGAATTGTTAATTATTGATGTTTGTCTCCCTGCCCCACCCATACTAGGTCTTAACATAATTCACTAAGCTGGACAAATAAGAGCATTATATTGATTAAATCAGTTTCCAGCAAGATTGTCACCAGTTCAAAGCAGATTTTAGACTGAAAAAGCAAAACTGTATCACACTATCTTCCTAGTGTATATTATAATTTGAAACAGGTAAATTAAATATTTTGGATCTGGAAAATAGGTAAAGGGTAACGTCAGTAACACCGCAAAAGTCCTGGTAGATATAAGGACAGACTAGATAAATGGAGGGTTGACATCTATGAAATGGTTTAAATCTGTTATTGTGCGTGGTGGGGACAGCTGAGGGAGTGAATGAGCATTGCGTCGAAAAGGACAGATTACTCCAGAACAGACTTCCTATTTATGTCCCATTCAAACGGTCCCTGGCCAGCCAGACTTTGGCTGAGACTTAATCTGAAATCTGTGGAACCACCTCTGCAACTGAAATGGTCCAGGGAATAATCTGACACTCTGGGGAAGACCCTGTGAAATGTTATTTTTTGTTGTTCACTATTTATAGTGCTGGTGTCAAAAACAGAAACAAGGGTGCCTCCACCCAGGAGCAAATCTCCTTCTGAAACAGCTGCTTTGGGACTGGAAGTGTGCTTGAAGCTCTTTCCATGAGCTGTTCAGCTCAGCACAAACCTTTAGTTTTGTATTCTTTCCCCTGGAATTGAAAAGAAGTCTTAGGCTTCCCTGCAGCAGTGGCTGTTTTCCCACTTCTTGTCCGGTAGAGTCCAGGAAGGGAAATATGACCACCTTATGACTCAAGGGCAGGCAGGTCCATATCCATTAAAGATGGGATGTAAATGGGGAAAAATCTCCTGAGATGAGTCCCTCCCACAACCACTGCCCTCCAAGTCTCTTGCTGGAGTGCAGACTGAGAATCTCATTAGGAATCTAATACAATAAAGACATGTAGATCTTAAGGGTGGGGGTGGAGTGGAAATCAAATTAACTTCATTACTTTATTCTGCACCTCACAGCGCTTCTGCCAGTGGACAATTGCATTAGATCAGAGAGGAGATCAAAAGGCAAAAAACTCCCTGGAAATTCATTGTCTGAAGCAAGACTCGAGGGACAGGGAAGAACTGGGGGGAGGAGGCAGGAGTAAATTGGGTTGACCTGAGACATAAATTTACTACATCTGCCCACACTCATGCTAGGCCCTTTTCTTAGCTTTTTCAACTCCCGGGTCAATGTCTTGTTTTATGTCGGCCATGGGAGATGGAGCAGGGAGTCCTGAGTCAAGAAGAGAGAAAGCAAAGCTCCTATCTCCAACTTAGCTAGAGTCATTTGAGTCATTTGAGCTTTCAGAGTTTTGCTTTCAGGTGCTTTAAATTTTAGAAAGCCGTTAAAATTATTTAGGTAAATATCCAAAAATGCTGCTGAAATGCCTCTGAACTTCTGGCCCGTAACTGAAACATAGAGGGAGAAATGTTCAAGAAGGAAAAATGTAAACATATTTGATCACAAAATAGGCGATGTGCGCAATTTTACAAGACAGAAATACAACCAGAGGTGTTATTGGTTTTGAAAATTAAACTGAGTAAATATGATAGCAAAATAAGGCATACTATGATTTAATATATTATACACTTATTTAACAATGAGTTAATTGAGTTTCTGGGAGTTGAGATCACGTGTACCAGAAAGGAAGAAAATAAATCAAAAAATAAAAGCTTGAAACACCAAACCCCCTCAATAATGTGGGTCTATCAAAGGGGCACAGGAGCCAACTGAAAGAGATCCCAATGGCCAAAGCTGGGACAATTTAAGCAACAAAAACAGTAGTATTCAATTATAACTCAAAGGACAAAATATATATCTAAATTTCCATGAATCCATGCTGATATTAATTAACTGACTGGGGGAAATGAGACCAACACTCCGCGTAGCAGAATTCCAAATAATTGATGTAAGTACTTCATCCTCAAGGAAGAGGGGCATGAACTCCCCATTCTGTAAGTATGGGCTGTACAGAGTGACTTCCTTCCAAAAAGCACAGTGTGGAAAGTTGGGAAAAAAGACTGATTCCACAGTGGAGGAAACTGACAAAAACTACCTCCACCAGCTGCACAAAAGTGACAAGTCATGTTGCTACGATATATGATATATCGATATGTATATGTATGTGATGTATATGAGTGGATGTGATGAAAATGCCACTTTACCTCTGTAATTAGCCTCCTAAAATTTAACCTATAGCCCCAGACTAATTATGAGAAAAAAAAATCAGTCTCTAATAGATGAGCAGTCTACATAATACCTGACCAGTATTTCTCAAAACTACCAAGGTCAACAAAAATAAGGGAAGTCTGAGAAACTGCAACAGCCAAGAGGAAATTAAGGAGACATGATGAACAAATATAAATGCAATGGGGTGTCCTAGATGGGGTCCTGGGGAGAAAAATGTTATTTGGTAAAACTATGGAGGTTTGAGTAAAATATGGACCTTAGCTAATAATAATGTATGTATATTGGTTCATTAAACTGTAACCAATGATTCATACCAAGATAAGATATTCATAATAAGGGATACTGGATGCTTGGATATATGGGAACACTATATTATCTTCTCAATTTTTCTGTAAATCAAAAAAAGTTCTAAAAAACAAGGTCTGTTAAAATTAGTGAATACCATAGCTCTGCTCTCAAAAAAACTTCCAATCAAGTGGGAAATAATCTAGAGACCTCTATAATAAATTCCTTTCCCTGTGCTCATCAGAAAATCAAGCCACTAGAGGACTGCCACATTGAACTTACTTAATTTAAGATTTAAAAAATTAAGGAATCACTATTGACATTATCTGAAACTACTAATGTATTGTTTATACTATAATTGCAGAAGAAAAAGTATAGAAAAGCCACTAAGGGATTTTTTTTTTAACCTAGAGATAGGTCTTATTTCACTGTGTAATTATTAATTAAACACTCTTCACACAGACCACTAAATGACATATGTAAAAATATATATATTAATATCAAATAGATACACAATCCTGGGATCACCTACATTTCTCTCTCCCATTTCCTCTCATACTCACATAACACTTTATCTCCAGCTCCTTCCCTCAACCTTACCAAGGTAATTGTAGTTGATCCAGTCACCTCCTGGGACAAAGGCCTGTCTGGAATTCCATGCCATTCATTCATCTACAAATCAATAGATACATACTGACAATCAACTTTGTGCAGCAGCTAAGGGCAATGCAAAAGAGAGTGGAACATAACATCAAAAGTTAAAGAAATATGTAAGACTAAACAGGAATTGCGACATTTGTGTAGTTAACCTCCAAACCTCCAAATGACTTGTATTAACAGTAAATATTATCATTTCTGATGACTGTTCAGGGATATGTACTACAACTTCTTAAACAAAAGTTTCATTTAAAATATTGAACTTGAGTCAGGCCTTGGAGGAGTGTGGAGACTTGAAGAGAGTGGGGGGTCTCTGAGGGTCCTTTACATGGTAATTCGCATATAACCAGAAGGAAATAAGTCACATTATTCTAAATAGCCTTGTACCTTTACCAAAGTGCCATCAGCCTTCATTAACTAAATCCTTTCCATGTCATTTCCATCCATCCTATCTCTAGAACTCATTGACTCTATCATATTTCGGGATTGGATTAAATGTTACCTTTTCTTTTTCTCATATTGCTCTAAATGTATTTGTATTCTCACTCTAAATAGATTATATGCTTCTTGATATCAAGGTCTGTGGCAGGGAGCTTTCAAGGGGGCCCTCACTGACCCACCTCATGGTACTCATACCCTGTGTAAGCCTCTCCCCTTGAGTGTGGTCTGGCCTAGTGACTTGCTTTTAACAAATAGACAATAGCAAAAGTGACGGAATGGCACTTCTGCCATTAGGTTATAAAACACTTTGAGTTCTGTTTTGCTGGACTACTGTTCTACAAAGTGAGAAAATTCCAAGCTGTAAAATATAGTGTGAAAGGAATCATGAAAAATATGCAATGTGCTGGTTTCTAAACCATAATAAAATATGACTGACGAGAATGTCTGTTTGACTGTCCTTCCATCTTCTTTTAGTCTGCAAGTGAAAAGATCACCTCAATAGCATAAGCCAGCATCTACCTTTCATCACACCTTAAGATTGCCCCTTAGGGCAGACTGAGTGGAAAGCATACATTTCCCAGTGTTCCCTTCTGTCATCTTCATTTGTTTGCCTACTCCTCTCCCCTAAAGCATTTGTGTCACTCTCTTCCTGCATTTGGATGTCTCTTAGCTTCTGAACTGAACTTCTGAAAGAGTTTAAAGGGGAGATGATCTGACAAGGAGATTTGCTTGTCTTAAAGCCTGGCTGTGCCTGCCTTTAATTAAAAATGGTATTGATTTTTCTCTGCTCTAATGATAGGCACTAGGCTGCCCTCCCCATGTTCGCAACTGACAGTTTAAGTATGAAACAAAGGGCATTTATTCAGCACTTAATGCAAAATTATGACTGATTAAAAAGTGATTTATCATGAGAACTACATCTGTAGAGGCTTTGGTTTTGTGTGTGTGTGTCTTTTTCTTAATGCTCACTTTAACCAGAGTTTGAAAGGTATAGCAGGGTGATTGGAACAATTCTCAACTTCCGTAATTCGGTTCTCTTTCCCTGGCTTCAGCACAAAACAAAAAATAAATTTTCCAGTGAATTCAGGACCAAAAAGCATAGGAGGAAAAAAAAATTCAGAATTCCAGAAGTCAGACTTGTAGCATGTACTAGATAAGTTGCCAAGTTGCCAATTGGTAAGCTGCCAAGTTGCCTTCTGGTAGCAAAACACTGAGTCAGGACTACATTCTTCTGACACCTGACTCTTTCTCTTTTCCTACTTCCCACAGTGTTTAACTCCGTGGACACTGAGCCGGCATCTTGGATGAGAAAGCACTGCTAGAACATTTGGAAGGAAGATATGAGAGCAAGAAAAGGAAGTTATAATTAGGTAATGCAGTCAACTTTTATTAAACCTTTGAGTTTAGGTCTTTTTTCAGTCTTGAGTAGGCCCAGTCTGTCTTCTTTCTTGAGAGCAATGAGTAGCTTCCAAGTCTTTTTAGGTTAAGAACACAAGCTCTGAATCCCCCCTCATGGTACCAATCTCATTGCTATTGCCTATGAGCTGTGTGGCCTTGAGCATGCTATTTAATTGTTCTATTCCTCAGCTTTTTTACCTCCAAAATGAGGTTAATAATCTTACCAGCATGTAGGGTTAATAGAAGTCTTAAAACAATTAGAACGGCATCTAATGTATAATAAACACCTTGAAAGTATCATTAGATTTCATCAACTATAAGATGCCATCATAAATTACATCTTGATTTCAGAGATATTAACATGCAAAGAAAAGACACCTCTTAGAATTAACAAGATACTATAGGTAGCTATTGTTGATAATGCCTGTCTATTTATAACTATTAACTCTGACCAGAAAATGAAATGATTTTTCTGGTCAGAGTTCATAGTTGGCTGACGATTTTCATAAATATCAATATTAAAATAGTAGGGGTTGACATGTTTCACACTTGTGTCTGCTGCCTCTTTTTATTCTCAGGTGGAGTGGGGTAGTACAGACTCATGGATTTCCTACTCCAGCTCTGTTACCTACCAGGTTTCTAATCAAGTTACGTCCCACTGAAAGTCTCAGTTGGATATAGTAATGCCCATGTCACAGCGATCTGGGTAACTCCTCAAGCAAACAAGCTTGGCACAGGGGTAAAGTCAAAACGGGACACACACACACACACACATACACACACAGGCATCAGAGTAATCAATACAGGTAAAATGAGAACATTTTTGAACTATATCATACTTTACTGTTCAGAATTTAAAAAAAAAAAAAAACCTTAAGCAAAAACTTCTAGTTTCTGCTTCTCCTGGTAAAGAGTTTGGAAGCTGACACTCTGTCCTAACAACAAGAACAAAGCTAAAAAGACTGAAAAAATCAACTCCTTTTGGATTCAAAAGATAAGTAAGGGCACAGGGCAAACTGCTACCCCCAAGACTGGAAAGAAAGACAGTGAATACTCGGAGACATTGGGTACTGGGTAGAGACTCAGAACTAGAAACTGCCCAGGGAATCATTGCTGGGGAAAAACAACAACAAAACCCTGAACTGTGATTGATGAACTGCTGGAGGCTCTGTATGGAGAGTCTAAGAGTTAAAAATGCCAGGGGACTCAGTCATAGGGAGCCCTCTATATTTTGTGAGTTTTACCTCTAGGAATTCATCTAGGTTTTCAGAGTTAAATATCACAGAAGAATCTCCTCATGCTTCCAGCAGAGGGAGGGGGAAAGGAATCATTTTGAAATACGTTTAGAGCATTGCATTCTTCCTAAAAAGGCCTGGCCTCAAGAGAAATTTATTTCACCAGAGTATAACCTACTGGAGTTTTATCAGAGCCTGTCTTAGGGGAAGGGAAATATCTAGCTTTAGCTAGCGCTAGCTGCAGCCTTCCACATGGTAGAAAGGAAATACCCAGCTCCAGTCCCTCTAATCATCCTTGTCCCACCTAAATGGGGGATAAGTGGGTAGTGAGAAGTACTTGCGAAGCTCACAGTCCAGAAGCACAGGCTCACTTAAAGACAGACCTAATCACAGGATTACAGAATGCTTCCCTTCCCCCAACCATACCTCTAAAGACCTATTTCAACAGAGTTCCTTTTTTTGAGACGGAGTCTCGCTCTATCGCCCAGGCTGGAGTGCAGTGGCACAATCTTGACTCACTGCAACCTCCGTCTCCCCAGTTGAAGCAATTCTGTCTCAGCCTCCCAAGCAGCTGAGATTACAGGTGCCTGCTGCTACATCCAGCTAATTTTTTGCATTTTAGTAGAGACAGGGTTTCACCATGTTGTCCAGGCTGGTCTCAAACTCCTGAGCTCAGGCAATCCACCCACCTCACCCTCCCAAAGTGCTGGAATTACAGGTGTGACCCACTGTGCCTAGCCTCAACGTCATGTTGAGCTATCAAGATGATACGTCATGTTGAGCTATCAAGAAAAAAATTACAAAGCATACTAAAATGTTATAAATAAATAAATAAAACCCACTATTTGCAGAGATAGAGTAAGCATTAGAACCCAAGCATGGCAGGATGTTGGGATTATCAGACTGAGAATTTGGAAGAACTATGAGCAATATGCTAAAGGCTTTAAAGGCTAATGTAGACAGCATGCAAGAAAAGAGAGGCAATGTAAGCAGACAGATGAAAATTCTAAAAAGGAAAAAAAAGAAATGCTAGATATCAAAAACACTGTAACAGAAATGAAAAATGCCTTTGATGGGTTTATTAGTAGACAGAATACAACTGAGACTGAGTTTGAAAACATATGAATAGAAACATCTAAAACTAAAAAGCAAAGAGGAGAAAGACTGATGAAAAGAACAGAATGTCCAAGGACTGTGGGAAAAGTAGAGAAGACAACAATATGTTTAATGAGAATTCCAAAAGGAGAAGAAAGAAAGGAGAAAAGAAATATTTGAAATAATAATGATAGGATTTCCCCAACTTAATGTCAGACACCAAAACATGGAACCAAGAAGTTCAGTGAACACCAAACAGGGTAAGTGCAAAATGCAAACAAAACAAACACTACACCTGGGTGTATCATTTTTAAACTACAGAAAATCAAATAAATCCTGAAAAAAGCCAGAGGGAAAATACACCTTCCACATAGAAGAAAAAAGATAAGAATTACACCTGACTTCTCAGAATCCAGACAAGCAAAAAGAAAGTGAAGTAAAATATTTAAAGTGTTGAGGGAAAGAAAAACCCACCAACTTAGAATTCCATACTCTGTGAAAAACGATGCTTCAAAAGTGAAGGAAAAATACGTATTTTTTCAGACAAACAAAATCGAGGGAATTTGCTACCAGTAGACCCACCTTGCAAGAAATATTAAAAGAAGTTTATCAGAAAGAAGAAAAATAATATAGATCAGAAACCAGATTTACACAGAGAAAGGAAGAGCATCAAAAAATAAATAAGTGAAAATAAAATAAGAACTTTTATCTTTCTTATTCTTAGTTGATCTAGCCTATAATAGTTCAAAATTATAGTAACTATGTATTCAATTTTACAGTTATCTTATGTGTATATATGTGTTTAGAATGCTTATATATAAGAACTGAATAGCAGTAATGGGACAAAAATAAAAATTACTTCATTTTTATTTTATTTTGCAAACTCTAGGACATCCACTAAAAGAAGTTAAAAAAAAAAGAAGTATATTGAAAATGCTAAGAAAGGAGATAAAATGTAATCATATAAAATGATAAATTAAAACCACAAAAATCAAAGAAAGAGTAGAAGACAAAATTAGAAACAAAGAACAAGGGTAACAAACAGAAAACAGTAACAAATATGGTAAATATTAATCCAACTATATAAATAATCACGTTGGACATCAGTGATCTAAATATTCTAATTAAAAGACTAGAGCTTGCCATATGGATCAAACAATAAGATCTTACTATATGTTGTCTGTAAGAACCCACTTTAATATAAGATTAAAAGTAAATGGATGGAGAAAAATATACCAGGCTAACACTAATCAAAAGAAAGAAGTAGTAGATATACAGCAATATGCCACATAACAACATTTTGGTCAACAATGAACCACATATACAATAGTAATTTCATAAAATTTAATACCATATACTTACTGTACTTTTTCTATGTTTAGATACACAAATACCAATCTGTTATGACTGTCCACAATATTTAGCACATTAACATGCTGTACAGGTTTATAGCTTAAGAGCAATAGACTATACCATCTAGGTCTGTGTACACTCTATGCACAATGACAAAATTGCCTGATTCATTTTTTGAAACATATTTCCACCTTTAAATGACACATGACTGTAATAATTTTTGACAGACCAAGCTTCAAAGCAAGTAAAGTTATCAGGGATAAGGTGGGGCATTACATAAATGGTTAATTCTCCAAGATGTTACAATCTTTAATGTGTATCTGCCTAACACATTTTGAGCATCAAACTACATGAGGCAAAAACTGATAGGACAGCAAGGCGGAATCAATGAATTCACCATTATAGTTCAAGACTTTAATATCCCTCTATCAAAAATATCTCCAGCAGGCAGAAAATTAGTAAGGATATAGGTGGACTGAACGTCACCATCGATCAACTGAATATAATCGATATCTGTAGACTATTTCATCCAACAACAGCAGAATACACATCCTTCTGAAGCTCACATGAAGCATTCACCACCTTAACACATTTAAAAGGATAGAAACCATATGATGTCTGTCTCAGATCATAATGGAATTGAACTAGAAATCAATAACAATGTTAACTGAGAAAATCCTAAAATATGTGGAAACTAAACAACACATTTTATAAATAACACATGGATCAAAGAAGAAATCTCAAGAGACATTTAAAAATATTTTGAAGTACATGAAAATGAAAATGCAACTTAACAAAAGTTGTGAAATGCACCAAAAGCAGTACCTATGGCAAAATGTGTAGCACTAAATGCATATAGTAGAAAATAAGAAAGATCTAAAATTAATAATCAAAGTTTCAACCTTAGAAAACTAGAAAAAGAAGAGCAAATTAATGCCAAAGTAAGCAAAAGAAAAGAAGTAATAAAAATTAGGACAGAAAACAATAAAATTTAAAAATAGGAAATCAGTAGAGAAAATCAGGAAAACCAAAAGCTGGTTCTTCGAAACAATCAGTCAAGTTGATAAGCTTCTAGGCAGGCTGATTAAAAAAAGGAGGGAGAGAGAAGACATAAATTACTAATGTCAGAAGTGAAAGAGACAGAAAATCACTATAGATCCCATGTATATTAAAAGGGTAATAAGTATTATGATCAACTAGATGCCCACAAATTTAACATGAAGCAATTCCTTGAAACACACAATCTGCTAAAACTCACGCAAAAAGAAATAGACATTCTAAATACACATATATCTATTTTTAAAATTGAATCAATAATTAATAAGCTTCCAAAACAGAAAGCACTAGGCCCAGATGGATTCAATAGTGAATTCTACCAAACATTTAAGGAAGAAATTCTACCAATTCTGTACCTTCTCTTTCAGAAGACAGAATATTCTCTAACTCTCTGACATGGTTTGGCTGTGTTTCCCCACCCAAATTTCATCTCAAATTGTTATCACCACACGTTGAGGGAGGGACCTGGTGGGAAGTGATTTGATCATGGGGATCTCATGCTGTTCTCATGATAGTAAGAGAATTCTCAGAAGACTTTATGGTTTAAATGTGGCAGTTTCCCCTGCTCTCTCTCTCTGTCCTGCTGCCATGTAAGATGTGCCTTGCCTCCCCTTTGCCTTTCACCATTATTGTAAGTTTCCTGAGACTTCCCAGCCATGCAGAACTGTGAGTCAATTAAAACCCTTTCCTTTATAAATTACAGTCTTGGGTATTTCTTTGTAGCCATGAAAAAAATGAAACTAAATGATTTTAAGTTTCCTGAGACCTCCCAACCACGTAGAACTGTGAGTCAAGGCTAACCTTGACTAAATTACCCAGTCTTGGGTATTCTTTGTAGCCATGAAAAAAAATGGACTTAATACACTCTCTATGAGGCTGGCATTATCTTACTGTCAAAATAAAACAAAGACATTACAAGAAAAGAAAAATATAGACCAATATCTCTCATGAATATAGATGCAAATATCCTCAACAAAATCTTAGCAAATCAAATACATCAATGTATAAAATGAATTATACACCATGACCAAGTTGGTTTTATTGTAGGTGTGCAAGTCTGGCTCAACATTTAAAAATCAATTAATATAAGCCATCACATCAAAAGGCTAATGAAGAAAAATCACATGAACCATTAATAAATGCAGAAAAAAGCATTTGATAAAATTCAATACCCATTCATTATTTAAAAAAAAAAAACTCTCAACAAACTAGAAACAGAGGGGTACTTCCTGAATGTAATAAAGAATAGCTATTAAAAAAACCTCTGGTTACCATCATATTTAATGGTGAAAAACAAGAAGTTTTTCCACTAAGATAAGGAACAAAGCAATACTATCCTCTCTCTCTACTCTTTTTCAACCTTGTACTGAAAGTCCTAGTTAATGCTATAGGACAATAAAAGGGAATAAAGTATATATAAGTTTTGAAGAAAGACATAAAACAGCCTTTGTTCATAGAAGACATGATTATCTATCTAGAAAACTCAAAAATATCAACAAAAAATTCTGGAAGTAAGAAATCATTATAGCAAGTTTGGGGAATACAAGATTACTATACAAAAGTCAATCACTTTCCTATGTATAAATAGTGAACAATTGAAATTTAAAATTCAAAACACAATACCATTTACATTAGCATCCCAAGAAATAAAATACTTAGGTATAAATCTAATAAAATATGTACAAGATCTACATGAGGAAAACAACAAATTCTGATGAAAAAAATAAGAAAACTAAATAAACGGAGAGATGTTGGAGCACCAGGAACTCTTATTCATTGCTGGTGAAAATGCAAAACGGTATAGCCACTTTGGAAGACAGTTTGGCAGATCCTTCCAAAACTAAACACACACGTACCATACAATCCAGCAATCATGCTCCTTAGTATTTCCCCTAAAGAAATAAAAAATGTACAGCCACACAAAAACCTGCACATGAATGTTTAAGGCAGCTTTATTCATAAAGGCCAAAACTTAGAAGTAATTAAGATGCTTTCAGTAGATGAGTGGATAAATAGAGTGTGGTACATCAGACAATGGAATATTATTCAGTGCTAAAAAGAAATGAGCTCTTTATTTGTCTTTGGCAGCTGTGTGATATTGTGAAATGTCACATAATATCTGGTCTTTGTCCAGTTTCCTCACACAGAGTTCCTGAAACTCTTGGAATCTCTAGAGTTATAAGAGTATGTTTTATATTCTAATAAGATAATTGGTGACTGGTGGCCTGTATATAGCTTCAGGATGGGAGGTGTTTTCCAGAAAGCCCAAGGCATGAGTGTATTAGGACTTTCAGTTCAATCCCCCAACCTCTGGGGAGTGAAGAGGGGCTAAAAATTGAGTTGATCATCAATGGCTAAGGATGTAATAAATTATGCCTACATAATGAAGCTTCCATAAAAAAACAAAAAGGCTGGGTTCAGGATGCTTCTGGATTGCTGAATACATGGAGCTGGAGGCCAGCACACACTGAGAGGGCATGGAAACTCTACGCCCCTTGCTACGTGCCTTGCCCTGTCTATCTCTTCCATCCAGCTGTTCATCAGCATCCTTTATCATATTCTTTATTAATAAACTGCTAAATAGAAGTGAAGTGTTTTCCCAAGTACTATGAACTGTTCTAGCATATTAACAAAAACTGAGGAGAATGTCACAGGAACCTCCAATGTAGAGTCAGCCTGGTAAGTCAGAAGTATAGGTGACAACCTACTACTTGCAACTGGCATCTGAATAGGAGGCAGTCCTGTGGGACTGATCCCTTAACCTGTAGTATCTGACACTATCTCCAGGTAGACAGTATCAGAACTGAACTGAATTAGAGGATACCCAACTAGTATATGCTGGAGAACTGATGCTTGGTGTGTGAGTAAAACCCTATACACATCTGGTGTCAAAAGTGTTGTTAAGTGATATGTAAGAGAGAGAAAAATATACCTTGGTTTCTATTTCTCTAAGAGGCAGCTCTAATAAGTACCATTGACTTGGTAGCTTAAACAATGGACATTTATTTCTTACAGTTCTGGAGGCTGAGAAGTGCAAACCAAGGTGCCTGCCAAATTGATTTCTGGCAAGCGCTCTCTTCATACCTGCAGATAACATGCTTTTTGCTATTGAGTCATCTGTCTTGCTCTCTCTCGTTTCTCCCCCAATCCCATTATAAGGGCGCTATTCTCATGATGTCATCCAACCCTAATTGCCTCCCAAAGACCTGATCTTCACACACCATCACATTGGGGGTTAGGGCTTCAATACGTAAGTTTTTAGACGACACAATTCAGTTCATACATAGCAGGCTGTAATATTAAGAGGTTGGGGAAAAGAGGACACTGGGATAAAAAAAGAGATTGTCAAAGAGAAATACGCAGGATCAACCAGTAAAATTGGTGGAAAACCAGGAGAGTGGTGTCCTAGAGGCTAAATTTAAAAAGAGTATCAAGGAAGAAAATGTGACAAAATTTATTCAAATGCTTCTGAGAAAGTCAAATAATAAGAAAACTGACCATTAAATTAGGGACATGGGAATTATTGATGAAATTTTAAGAGAATTTTGGTGCAATTTTTGGGTGAAAGCCTGATTAAGGTAAGTTTAAGAGAGAATGGGAATATGGTAACAAGTTGATTTGGAATCCCCTTGAATTTCTCTACAAAACAAATAGATCAACTATGATTGTAAAACAAAAATCTACAGAGAACATCTACAGCAACACTAGATGACAAGGTATCCCCCAAAACTTCAAAACATCAAAATGTGTAGAGACAAATGATTAAGAGCTAGGAAACTCACATAGTGTTATGATATCGTACAGGTGATGTGGAGAAAAGGCAATGAAGTTTTCGATAGCCCTGAAACAGAAGAACCCTCAATTGCCAACAAATTCTCACTGCAGAGCACACCAGGCATCTGGAAATAGCTCCTAAAAGTGGAAGGGCACATAGCATCTAATTTATAGGTAAGGCAAGTTCAAGGGGACCATAATAAGTTTTGTAGGTTAGAGTGGTTTGTACCTCATGAGCTATGAAAAGTCCAAATCAAGGTGCCTGCCAAATTGAAGCTCACTTCTAGGACAAAGCACTAAAGAGAAACTACTAAGAGTAGAATCCAGACTGAGCAGAACAAAGACAATCAGGGTATAGCAAAGAGGAGATCCAGAAAAAGTGATGATGGGGACACAGGAAACAGGTCTCAGCAGATACGAGGATATATCCTTCTGAGAAAACCACAGAAAATGAAGCTTAGAGCCAAGAAGCTAATAGAAAAGATATTTTGGCACATTCTTCTTTCTTAAAAGTAGTGAAAAACTCATTTTCTGAGGCATAGAAAAGGATCACAATCTGATATTATAAAAAAAAATTTTTTAATACATTTAAAAAAGGAACAGGAAAACACTCTTACAGACAAGTAATAGCACGCCAGAGACACATGCCCCAAAACTTATGAAAACTATAATCTAGTATCTCAAACTGAGCCAAAAAATTTTTTAAGTGATGGAATCAATGAATGCCCATTCTATATTAAAATATGAAAGTAAAGTAATTATAGAAATTGATTCCCAAAGGAAGGAAATACATAGATAAAAGAGTCATTTCAGAAATTAAGACTAGAAGAAATACAAAAGTGAATAAATATAACAGACAATGCATTAAAAGAAAGAGAAAGGGAAAAGGAGTAAAATTCTAAAATGTTTTTTAGTTTGTGTTACAGCTCTTTCAGTTCTGTCACTTGGCAGGTCCCTAGTTCTTGTCCTGTGTCCAGGAAGAATGATGTACGTGGACAGCTAGAGGGTGAGCAAGGTGGAGAAGAGCTTTATTGAGCAACAGAACTGCTCTCAGGATACATGAAGTGGGTAACACCTTTCCACAGCCAGGTAATCCCAACGAGTCAAGGAGACCCAAAGCAGGTAGCTCCTTCCTGCAGCTGGTAGTCCTGATGTCTGTGTCAGTGTGGCTGCGTCCCAGAAGTTTTCATGGGCTCAGAAGGAAGGAAGTGCATGCTGACTGGGTCATGGGCAACCATGGGCAGGCCTAGAAAAAGTACCATAAGTTCTCACTCTGGGTGGTGGACTCCACCCCGACCTGACAGCCTGGCCCCCAGGCTTCAGGCTACCCCTGGCTTGAAGGTGGGTCTTTGCTGGAAACCTGCCCCTTTCTGCCCAGGAGCCTATCTGCCTCCTTCCGTCATCAATCATGTCATCCACAATGCCCAGGCTGTCTCTGCCCAAGTGCACCTGCAAACCCATGCCCAGCTGCCTTCAGCCGCCCTCCGCGTTCTTCTGCCTCCCACCTGCACTCATCAGTGCCAGAAGTAGGGAGGAGGCTAAGGCAGCAAGGGGCTGGTGTATCAGTGTTATCTGAGCATGTACACACCTGGCTGGGTTGTGACAGTGCCTGGGCTCAGCCACAACTTTGCTACACCCCAGAGCAGGTGCAGGGAGCAAGGAGAGGCCAGGGAGTGGGAGCAGGCACTTCTGAGCCTGTCGTGGGGGAGGGGAGGCTTCTCGGGCCCCCAAGAGCACAGGGATGTCCAGGTCTGGGGCCACAGCTGGGCAGCTGCAGCCTGGAAGCATGGGGCTCCTGCCCCACTGACCCAGTACAGAGCGGGGCTCCGGCCTGTTCCTACCCCACTGGCTCTGCTAAGCACACAGCCCTAGCCATGCCCTCCCTGGTGCAGCCTACATCTACACAGTAGCTGCTCCAGACAGGCTGGCGCTGACATCTCTGGGATAACTGGCTAGCCATTTGCAGAAGATTGAAATTGGACTCATTCCTTACATCATATACAAAAATCAACTCAGGATGGATTAATGACTTAAATGTAAAACCCTAAACTATAAAAACCCTGAAAGATGACTATTCTTGACATAAGATCTGGCAAAGAATTTTTTTTTTTTTTTTTTTTTTTGAGATGGAGTCTTGCACTGTCACCCAGGCTGGAGAGCAATGGCACGATCTTGGCTCACTGCAACCTCTGCCTCCCAGGTTCAAGTGATTCTCCTGCCCAGACTCCTGAGTAGCTGGGATTACAGGCACCTGCCACCATGCCCAGCTAATTTTTTGTATTTTTAGTAGAGACAGGGTTTCACTATGTTGACCAGGCTGGTCTCGAACTCCTGACCTTGTGATTCGCCCACCTCAGCCTCCCAAAGTGCTGGGATTACAGGCATGAACCACCGTACCTGACCCCTGGCAAAGACTTTGAATCAAGATATTTCCCTGACCCCTTCACATATGGGAACTGGAGTGCACGGGGGCTGCCAGGGGTGAACTCCATTCACTTGACCCGCTGTGCCCCACCACTCTTGGGAGAGGGAGCAGGAAAGTGAGTAGGCGCAGGAGCCAGGGCAAGCGCTTTGGGGTGCTGGCAAGTGCGAACTCTGTACTGGCCTTGTGGCATCATCTAGGGGATTGTCTGCAATCCCTGAAGCCCCAGAGGAAGTGCTACAGTGCTCTTCTAGCTTTGCTGCCCATGGAGGCATAAGTGTTAACAACTCAGTGGAGGGTAAGTGTGACAGCCTTTTGCACCCACACTTGTGGCACCTGAGTTCTTGTATGGCATCCAGTAGGAATGAGGTTATGTGAACGAATTGAAGATAGTAAATCCGCAGATTTTATTGCCAATAAAAGTGGCTCTCAGTGGGACGGGGAGCTGCAAAGTGGGTGGAGCAGGAAGACCCCACTCCACCATCCCCAGCCAGACTTCTCTCCGAAGCTACACCATCAAGCTGTCCCTTAGAAGTCAACCTGCTTCTCTCTTATGTCCAACTGTAGTCTCTGACGTCCAGCTGTGATTTTCCTCTTCTGTGTCGGCTGAGCCTGGCTTTTTATGGCCACAAGATGGGGGCAGGGTGGGCCATGGATGGTTTTGGAAAAGGCAACATTGGAGCTGTATATTCTGACTTTGGGCCATGGTAACAAGGTTTATTGGCTTGAGGGTGGGGCCCTCACTGGTGATCCACCCTCCTCTGTCCAGAATTTCCTTGCCTCCTGTCCCTATCAATTCCATGATGAAGATGCCAAAAGCAATCACAACAAAAACAGAAATTGACAAATGGGACTTTGTGAAACTAAAGAGCTTCTGCATACCAAAAGAAAGCATTAACAGAGTAAACGGACAACCTACAGAATGGGAGAAAATTTTTGCAAACTATGCATCTGAAAAAGGTCTAATATCTGGAATCTTGGATAAACTTAATATTTATAAGAATAAAACAACCCTATTAAAAAGTGGACAAAGGACATGAACAGACACTGTTCTAAAGAAGACATACATGTGGCCAGTAAGTGTATGAAAAAATGCTCAACAGCATTATCATTGGAAAAATGCAAATAAACTGCAATGAGATCCAGCTCACACCAGTCAGGATTATTAAAAAGTCAAAAATAACAGATGCTGGTGAGGTCATGGAGTAAAAGGAATGCTTATACACTGCTGGTGGGAATGTTAAACAGTTCAGCCATTGTAGAAAATGGCGTAGCAATTCCTCAAAGAACTAAAAACAGAATTACCATTCACACAAGCAATCTCATTATTGGGTACATACCCAAAGGAATATATGTTTTTCTACCATAAAGACACATGCACACATATGTTCATTGCAGCACCATTCACAAGAACAAAGACATGAAATCAACCTAAATGCCCACTGAGATTAGACTAGATAATGAAAATGTGTGCATATACACCATGGCATGCTTGCAGCCATAGAAAAGAATAAGATCATGTTATTTGCAACAACATGGATTTAACTGAAGACCATTAGCCTGAGTGAATTAATGCAGGAACAGAAAATCAAATACTACATGTTCTTACTTATAAGTAGGAGCTAAACATTGAGTACACATGAACACAAAGAAGGGAACAACAGACACTGGGGTCTATTTGAGGGTGGATTTAGGAAGGTGAGTGAGGATTAAAAGAAAAAAAAACCTATTAGGTACTATGCTATACCTGGGTGATGAAATAATCTGTACACCAAACCCTTGTGACATGCAATGTAGCTATATAACAAACCTGCACATATACCCCACATGTCTTCTTTTGAAGTGTCTGTTCATGTCCTTTCTCACTTTCTAATGGGGTTGTTTTATTCTTGTAAATTTCTTAAAGATTTTAGATATAAGACCTTTGTCAGATGCATAGTTTGCAAAAATTTTCTCCCATTCTGTAGGTTGTCTGCTTACTCTGTTGATAGTTTATTTTGGTATGCAGAAGCTCTTTGGTTTAACAAAGTCCTATTTGTCAATTTTTGTCTTTGTTGCAATTGCTTTTGGCATCTTCATCATGAAAGCTTTGCCAGGTCCGATATCCAAAATAGTAATTCCTAGGTTACCTTTCAAGGTTTTTATGTTTTGGGCTTTACATTTAAGTCTTTAATTCATTTTGAGTTGATTTTTGTATATGGTACAAGGAAGAGGTCTAGTTTCAATCTTCTGTAAATGGCTAGCCAGTGATTGCACGGGCGGCCCATCTGGAGCAGCTGCTGCAAAGATGCCCACTGCAATGGGGGAGGCGTGGCTGGGGTTATGGGCTCTGCAGACTGACAGGGGCCAGGAACAAGAGGTAGCACCAACCCCTACTAAGTCAGAGGGCAGGAGCCCCAAGCTCCCAGGCACAGTTGCAGCCACCCAGCTGTGGCTCCAGACCCAGGTATCCCTGTGCTCTTGGGGGCCCAGGAAGATACCCCAGCTACCACAGGCTTGGAAGTGCCTGCCCCTGCTCCCTGGCCTCTCCCTGCTCCCAGCACTCGCTCTGGGGTGGAGCAAAGTTGTGACCAAGCCCAGATGCTGGCACAACCTGGCCAGGTGTGTGCACACTCAGGGCAGAGCTGACACTATCCCCTTGCTGCCTTGGCCCCCTCCAGACTCTGGGCGCCAACAAGTGTGTGAGGGATGTCAGGAGGTCTGAAGACAGTTTGGCATGGGTCTGCAAGCACCCCTTGGCACAAACAGCCTGGGTGCCGTGGACAACATGTCTGATAGTGGCAGGAGGCAGAAAGGGGCTGGTCCCTAGTGAAGCCCCACCTTCAAACCAGGCATGACCTGAAGTCTGAGGGTTGAGCTGTCAGTTCTGGGTAGAGTTCCGGGCCGGGAGTGAGAACTTATGGTGCTTTTTCTGGGCCTGCCCATGGCCACCCATGGACCAATCAGCATGCACTTCCTCATTTCCAAGCCCATAAAATCCCTGAACCTGGCCAGACTTACATAGACGTTGGAACTGCCAGCTACAGGAAGGAGCTACTCACTCAGGTCTCCTTGACTCATTGGGACTACCTGCCTGTGGAAAGGAGCTACCCACTCTGGGTCTCCTCTCGGCTGAGAGCTGGACACTCATTGGAATGACCTGACTGAAGATAGAAGATAACCACTCCAGGTCTCCTCTCCACTGAGGGCTGCACTTGTCAGAACTACCTTCCTGTGGAAAAGAGCTACCCACTTTGGGTTTCCTGAGAGCTGTTCTGTTACTCAATAAAGCCTCTCCCTTGCTCACCCTCCAGTTGTCTATGTACCTCATTCTTCCTGGACACAGGACAAGAACTCAGGACTCGCTGAATGGTGAGACTGAAAGAGCTGTAACACAAACAGGACTGAAACACACAGCCTCCTCCCACTTCCCAACCCCCGCCCCCACCACCACTCATCATGCTGTGGGCAACGAGAAAGAGAGAAGAGCTGCGGCCCTTCGGGGAGCTCAGACCTAGGGACTCTCGGAGCCAGGGTTGTGATACCCTCTTTGGGACTTTGTGGTTTCTGGCATCTCTAAGCTTTTGGGCACCACCATGTTCCCCTCCTCCAGACACAGATGCCTGCTGCAGAAGCCACTTGTGGTGCATCTGATCCAGCCACAAGCTTGCACGGAGCGGATGTGTGTGCCAGTGCCTGGCTCACTGCAGCAGCTAACATGCCTGTTTGTTTGTGCACAGTGACTGGACCCTGCACTCACTCGCTCACATACCCCTCACTCGCTCACACATCCCACTCCATGCCTGGCTCACCCTTGGCAGGTATGGGATCTGGGCCAGCAGCATGAGCCAAGTGCACTTTCTTAGTCTAGCTAGCAGTCTATCAATATTATATTTTTCTCTCAAAAAACCGATTTCTGGCTTCATTAATCTTTTGTATAGGTTTTGTGTCTCAGTTTTCTTCAGTTCAGCTCTGATTTTGGTTATTTCTTGTCTTCGGCTGGCTTTGAGATTGGTTTGCTCTTATTTTTCTAGTTTCTCTAGGTGTGATGTTAAGCTGTTAATCTGAGATCTTTTTAACTTTTTAATGTGGGTATTTAGCACTGTAAAATTCCCTGCTAATACTGCTTTAGCTGTGTCCCAGTGATTCTGATATGTTATATCTTCGTTCTCATTAGTTTCAAAGAATTTCTTGATTTCTGCTTTAATTTCATTGTTTACCCCAAAGTCATTCAGGAGCGGGTTGTTTGATTTCCATATAATTGTATGGTTTTCAGTTATTTTAATAATACTGATTTTGATTTTTATTGTGCTCAAAGAATGGGGTTGATATAATTTTTTTTAATTTGCCAATAATTTTATGACCAATTACAAGGTCAATTTTAGAGTATGTGTCATGTGCAGATGAGAGGAACGTATATTCTGTTGTTTCAGGGGTAAATACACTAAGGATACTTGTTAGCAGTAAAGTCTTTATCTGTGAAATCCCCTTTACAAGATGTCCTTGTTTAGACTGCATATCATAAACAAATATATAGATTCTAGTAGTAATTGAAGCATGGCTCAGTAGAGAATATTGCCTAGGCTACACAAATATCTGAGGTATAAAATGAAAGTATTCCATAACCCAAAGACTCACCAATGTGTAAGATGACATACTGATTTCACTTAGGGAATTCAGCTATCATTCTCATCCATAAAGTACACTTTCAATGCAGGAAGGAAGTACCTGGGGATTCTTGTGGGTTTTCACAGACCTCTTCATTCTTTGTTTGTGCTTCTTGATTGCTTGTATTCTTGAGTATTAATAAGGCTTGATCATGTGAGTTGGTTAGCTTACTGTGTTAGCTCAATTGCCAAGTGGGCTTTATGCCAGATATGCAAGTTTGGTTTACATTAAAAAATCAATCAATGTGATTCATCATATAAATAGGGTAAGAGTGACAGGTGTAAACATAATACCATCTCATAACTCTATAATAATTTATTCCATAAATATTGACTGCCTCCCACGTGCCAGGTACTGCTCAGGACTCTGAGTACAGCAGTGGGACAAACACATACCACCATCATTGCCAATAACAACAAAGTCTTTGCTTTCATGGAACTCGTATTCTATTCATCTGAATCTGGGATCTATGGGAAAAATTCAGATATAGGTATTTCTCAGGTATTTCAATGCATGAAATAGGAGATGCAGACATGTTACTGTGTGAATGATTAAAACCTTATCAATATATATCTAGTTTCCTGAGAATTATAAGAACTCTGGCTTATTAAAATTTTCTGTGCACACAACTAATCCAGCTAATGAGAGAACCAGAAAGTTTCAATGTGGGGATGCATGTGGTAGATTGGTTATTATGCTTATCAATTAGATTGCCCTTTAAATCTCTTTGGGGTTCTAATAAAGGCAACATCAATTCAATTGAAGTATCTAAGCACCCAAGACAATGGACCAAGCTTTCTCCCTTTTGTGAAATCTAAAAGAACTGACTGATGAATAACTATAGTTCAATAAATCCTCTTCTAGTGAATTGTAATTAAGTATATTTTATATGCTGTGAAGAAATCTGCCCAGTAAATGATGATAGTCAATTATTTGCAGGCCTCCTGGGTATTCCTATAGGGCTATGATAGGAGAGTTGCCCTGAAAACTGTGTGTGTGGTTTCTCTATACTGGTGACTCCCCTTTGCCTATGTGCTGAAAATCAATAATGCTACTTTCTTGGCATTGGAAGAATGAAAACTTTAGTCATAAGCAAAGGAGGCTTATAGATAATCTTATTAAATTTCCACTTTCTGGTAATTCAAAGAAATCCTGGAAATACAACTTAGTGGATGAGGTACATGGCATTATTTCAAAATCGACCGTGCTTACCAGGTCTACCAAGACTATGAAGCAAAGATATGTTGTAGGTTTTGTGTTAACCCTAAGAATACCAGAGATTTGGTTTCTGCCCTGTTGGACAGCCTATGATATACCAAGGAACACTGACTTCGATATGGTAAACATTATAAAGAAGAGTTTTTAAGAGTTGGACTCAACCTGGTCTGATGTATGAGGAAGAACTTCTCATGATATTTATGTTGAGATTGAAGAAAGGTATGAGTTAACCACTTGAAAAGAGAAGATAGGAAATTTGGCAAATACTATCAGCTGCCTGCCTCTATCATAGAGATTATCAAGCTTAAAAATGTGATTTCCCATACCATCTTCCAGAAGGGGTAGCCATGTGACACAGTTCTGGCCAATGAGACATACAGGGAAATCCCTGAAAAGAGCAACCCTTCCCTCATAAAAACAAGAAGAGAGCCTTTTTGCCCTTTCAGTTTTTTGCCGTGTTTTTCTTAAACCTCTTTCTTTTTTCTATCTGTACATTGATTTGATGTCCAAGAGTGCTGTAGCCATTTTGCCATAAAGAGGTGACCTTTATGAGACAAAAGACTGCAGAGGAGATAGTACCACCGGGTCCCTGGAACACTGCTGTGTAGTATCTCCAAATCTGGACTTCTGTCAGAGCTGGCTCAAATGTCTTGCTTGTGAAAGAAGGAAACCCTATCTCTAGGCAAATGTTAATTGGGTTTTCTGTTATTTGCAGCTAAGTGCATTCTTACATGACATAGAAAAGGAGAGATAAGTTGAAAAAGTAGACCAGGGTTTAATAGTGCCAGGCCTTACAGCTTACAGGCCATTTAAAGAAGTCTATCAGTCAGGGTCCAATTAGAGAAGTAGAACTGTGTGTGTGCGTGTGTGTGTGTGTGTACACAAACATATATATGTTTACTGCTTATACAATGTGAGGGCAGGCTAGCAAGTGTAAAGTCTGTAAGGGAAGCCATCAGGAGGGGAAGATCACAAGAAGCCTAGAATCCCACAGGATAAGCTGTTTGGTATCTTGAAGCTTGAGAAAGGACTAACCTCTTAAAAGACTCACCTGATTAGGTCAGTCCCACTCAGGAGAATATTTTAATTAATTTAAATTCAATTAATTAGGGGTTTTAATCACATCTGAAAAATCCCTTTATAGTAGGACCTTGATTAGTATTTGACTGAATAACTGGGGACTGTAGTTTAGCCTAGCCAATTTGAAATATCAAAAGCCAACACATTGACTTTATCACAAGGTCAATGGAAAGCCTTTGAAATTTTAAGCAGAAAAGGATAGTGTGGCTAAAGTATGGAAGGTGATGGGGAAGTGAAATAATTTGGGAGAGTAGGGAAAAAATCATGTAGGAAGCTATTGTAGTAACGTAGAAGAGAGAGATTATCAAGATTTAAAGTAACATGATGGAAGTGAGGATGGGAATAAAAGGAGAAATTGAAGGACCATGTAGGACTGGACTTTGGTGAGTGACTAAGGAGAAGACAGAAGAATCAGAATGACCCTCTGGGCTTCTGGTGTGTAATAGGGAATTACTTACCACTTATGGAGACCTGTAGACCTAGAAGGAAAGTTGTGTCATTTACTAAGATCACAATTCTAGAGGAGGAGTGGACTCAGAGGGGAAAATTATAAATTCCATTTTAAGATAAGGCCTCTGAAGAGGCAATGGGATATACTCTGTGGATTTATTGAGGAGATTGTTGGATGGTGGATGGTGAGGTGTGCATTGATCTAGAGCTCAAAAGAGAGTTCCAGACTAGAGATACAAACGCAGGAGTTGTTGACCATGAGTACTTGAAGTCATGGATTAGTGGAGGGAAAACTGGAGTGAGAGGAGGAGGACACATGTCCAAGGTTTTCCAATATTTCATAGTCAGGTGGAAAAGAATCTGGCAGGAGACAGTAAGAAGAAGGATCTTGCTGCAGATTTGATGGCTCAACTGTTGTTTTAAAGGCTGAAATGACCTGCATAATAGGAGCATACCTGCAGGAGTCTCATGCTACTGAAAGACTTCTTTGAAGGTAAACTATCACCAGGTATATATGGCTCCGGAGGAGGAAATGAGAGCCCAAACACTTATCAAAGACCAAGGCTTACAGTGGGATAGGCTTGGGAAACACATCTTTGTCACAACCCCAATGCTGTAATCTCACAATGTAAATGAGCCTACCTCATAGAAATTTAGGTGAAGAGTAAATAATGTATTTCACATGAAAGTTAAACAACACCCAAAAAATACTTTTTAAAGAGACTAATTCTACAGTGCAGTAGCCTCCTCTTTTCCATGGGGGATACATTTCAAGACCCCAGTGGATGCCTGAAATCACAAATACTACTGCACCATATATATACTCTGTTTTTTCCAGTACATACATACCTATTATGAAGTTCATAAATTAGTCACAGAAAGAGATTAAAAATAAGGAATAAAGTAAAACAATAACAATACTCAGAATGTCATGCAATTTAAAAGGTATACATTGTTTATTTCTGGAAATTTTCTTTTTAACATTTTGGACTGTAGGTGAATATAGTTAACTGAAACTGGAAAGCAAAACTATGGATAAGGGGGACTACTGTAAGGCCAAACATACGTAATAACGAAACTATTTTTTTTATTTACCATGCACTAGGTACTAGTCAAAGTGCATCACGTGTATTAACCTATTTAATTCTCACAACAACCCTTCTAAGTAGGTAATACTATTCCATGTTTCAGGATGAACCACGGAGGTTAGTCCAAGTTCATTTGTTCATTCAACAAACATTTATTAATCATTTACTGTTGCTTTTCAAGATGCTAGAAATACATCAGTAACAAAACAGACAAAATTTCTACTCCAAAGAAGTTTACATTCTACTGGGGAAGACAATGTTAGAAGGTGATAAGTCATATGGAAGGAAAATTACGAGCAGGAGAAGGGGAACTACCGACGCCAGGGCTAGAGGTTTTTTGTTGCAGTCAGGGGAAGCCTTACTAAGTCTATATTTGGACAAAAACTTGATAGAGCCAAAGAACAGCAAGAAGGTCATTTTGGCCAGTGTGAAATGAGCAAGTGTGAGAAGATGAGCTTAGGAAGTTAGCGGAGGGCCAGGTGGGGCCAAGTCTTGGAGGCCACCGAAGGACTCTGGCTTTATGCTGAGTTAAATGGGGGCCATTGGAGGGTTTCATGGAGGACATCATTCAATTCACATAATAAAAGGATAACTCTGGTTGCTGGTTTGATGATTAATTTTGGGGTGGTTAGCCGAAAACTAGAAGATCAGTTGACAGGCTACTACAAAGATCTAGCAGGAGATTTCTTGGTCCTTGAACCAAGGATGTAGTGTTAAAAGTGCTGCTGAGAGTTTGGGTATATTCTGAAGATGGTGCTAGTAGAATTCCCTGATTGGATGGAGGATATGAGAAAAAGAGAGGAGCCAGTGATGACTCCAGTGTTCTTAGGCTGGAAAATTAGAAGATAAAAATTGCCACTAATTCGAATGGAAAAGGTCACAGGTGGAGCAGATTTTGTGGAGAAGATAAGAAAATCAGTGTTGGGGCTGGGTGTGTGGCTCATGCCTATAATCCCAGCACTTTAAGAGGCAGAGATGGGAGGATCACCTGCAGTCAGGAGTTCAAGACCAGCCTGGCCAACATGGTGAAACCCTATCTCTACTAAAAATACAAAAATTAGCCGGGTGTGGTGGCAGGCTCCTGTAATCCCTGCTACTCAGGAGGTTGAGGCAGGAGAATTGCTTGAACCTGGGAGGCAGAGGTTGCAGTGAACCTAGATCGTGCCATTGCACTCCAGCCTGGGCAACAAGAGTGAAACTCCGTCTCAAAAAAAAAAAAATCAATGTTGGATATAGAGAGTTCACCATGTAACACTGCACTATACAGTCAGTCACATTTTTCCTTCCTGGGTTTTTTAAAGAGGCATATCTGGAGTATTTATTCATCTGAAAATAATATCTGACAACCATTTACCTTCTTTGACAGCTTAGTAACTATTTCTACAAGATAAGTCATACCTATGTTTTGGACAAACTTGGAAAAAGTGTGCTTTAATAATAATTTTATTATTTTCTGTAAGCATTTATTTATTTACTTATTTATTATTTATTATTTATTTTGACGAAGTATCACTCTGTCACCCAAGCTGGAGGGCACTGGTGCAATCTAGGCTCACTGCAACCTCTGCCCCACCCTGCCCCCAACCCCAGGTTCAAGGGATTCTCCTGCCTTAGCCTCCTGAGTAGCTGGGATTACAGGCACTTGTCACCTCACCTGGCTAATTTTTGTATTTTTAATAGAGATGGGGTTTCACTATCTTGGCCAGGCTGGTCTTGAACTCCTGACCTCATGATCCACCTGCCTCAGCCTCCCAAATTGCTGGGATTACAGGCATGAGCCACCGCGTCCAGCCAGCATTTTAAACAGATTAAACATAAAGGATTATGATGTTCTTTGAAGGTAAGTGGTTAAGACGGGTCTCAGTCCGAGCAAAACAGAGATTAGGAATCCCTGTTTAATTTAGCTAGGCTCTTTTGTAATGAGGACTTGAAGTAGAGGGCTCCCAGTGGATGTTTCCAGCCCCTCCTCCTGAGTCCCTTTATCTTTCCTTCTTCCAAGTCTCACAATCAGGCACCCCTGTCCTCTCTCTCTGCACATTGGCAGTGGATAAGGCTTTCCCCCTATGCTACAAAGTGGAGCTCCTCAAGCTTTGCTGGGTGGTGAATGATACTCAGTCCTGGCAGGATGTGGAGGAGAGGATGCCTGCCTCTGTCCCTAAATGAGGAGGGCGGGAGGCACTTCCCTCCTTTTTAGTCTTCCTACTAGAACTAGTTTTCCTAAGAAATAAGCATAAGCTAATCATTTGTTCTTTTCTTAAAGAGAGATTATTCTTCCTGTCAGGTAGGCTTTCCCTCCCCTAATCTGACACAATGCATTCACCATTGCTGTTTGTCTCACTCCAGAGCTTGGTTTGCATTACAAAAGTCACCACATTTGCTGAAAATAGCTGCCTCTTAGTCCTGTGGTGTTTGTGTTTTCATTTAGCTGGGGCTTAATCCTGATAGAAGGAGAGGATTTTCTAGTTAATCCTGTCCCCCATAATTATAAGAATAAAATGGACTGAATGATGACAAAGAACTGAATTAAAGCAATTCCAATACATTCATCAAAGCACTTGGATATTAATTATAGCCACTAGCATATAATAAGCACTAGAGAATAGCTAGATTATAAAAAAGTAAGAATCCCTTTGATTGTGTATTCTAGGTGTATTTTGAAGTGAGACAAATGCTGACCTCAGTAAATAAATTGACAAAGCATGATTTTTCTGAATACCTTTACATTTTGGTCACGAAACATGTTCTTGCTTTAGATCCTTTTCTCACAGCACACCTAAAATTTGTCCTTTCTTCTCTTGCACCATCTTTCTTCAGCTGTGCCCTTTCTTACCTTTCTGTGTAATTATTCTTTTCTACTGGAACTTTCCTCTCAGACTATAAGTATGCTACTACCCTTTCCCTAAATCCAGTAATGTCTTCCAGCCTTCTCCCAGTACCTCCCATTGCTATCACCCCATGCTTTCCCGAATGATCTGCAGGTATTGCCTCTGCTTCCTCAACACTCATCTCAACTCCTTACTGTCCATCCTTCATCTCTCCCACTCTGTTGAAACCATTATCATAAAAGAATACTTTATCACATAACTTAGAATCTAAGCTATAATCTTCTCAGTAGAGTATTGGTTATTACACTTTCATTCCTGAAATTCCTCCTTCTCTGGCTTCCATGATGTATCGGTTCTTGTCATGTCTTCTAAAACTTTCTTTCTTAGTTCTTTATTCTGTTTTTCTAATCTTAAATGCTGCTTAGTTATCATATCAGTTTTTTATACAAAGACCTTTAACAGCTTTTTATAGTTTATTGAATTAAGTTTAAATTCCTTAGGCTGTCATTCAAAGTTCTCCATAGACTGACCCTGGGGACTGAAAGCCAAGTAGATACTAGAGTCTAAGTGCTAGAGTGTACAGAGACTTGTGCTTTGGCCAAGGTATGTCACAAATGTAGAAGTCCCTGTATGAAAGAAAGAGTGTAGCGCGCTGGCTACGCTGCATAAGACATGGCGCTCAGGAGGTCAGGCACAAAGAGCTCCAAGCTGGCCCAACCCCGTGCTGTCACCTACTTCCCCACACATGTGGGTGACCCCTGAGATCCCCAACCATGAATGTCAGATAAAAGTAAAAACTGGTGACAAATGTACCCGTAAGACCATGAGCAAATGGAGATTTTGGCAGAAATGAGTGAACTGCTTGTGACAATACACACTGAGATTGAATGACAGCTGTACAACTGAATAGGAAACAGCAGTGGTCTCACCCTGGAAACCAGCTGCAGTAGATCTATAGGGACACTCAGTCAGCAATATGTAAGAGTAAAACAATATCATGCGGGAAAGAGAGGCCCAATATGGAATAATTTGTCTAGGTTTTCATGGCTAACGTCCAGAGAGGACCAGCCAATAAACTAACTACACCCCACTCATATGGAACTGTTCATTGATTCCTGGACACACCGTGGCTTCCTCCTCCTTGGATCATTTCAGGTAATGTTTTGTCTTTATTTGCTTATCACCTTTTTAACACAACAATGTGCTAGGAAGAGTCTTAAGCATTTTACTAACACAAACTTTTAAAACACTATGCAGCAAGTGTGATTAATACCTCTATTTTATAGGTAAGAAAACCAAGGAACAGGGGAATTAAGCAACTTGCTTGTAATCTCATAGCTAGGAGGGGGAGAGCCAAAATGTGAGCCCAGATAGCTCCAGGGTCCATACTCCTAATCACGATGCTACTCAGTTACTCATGCCTCAAGACTCAAGTCAAATGTCCTCTCTTTCATGGAACATCTCATTGTCATTCAAAATAGAGTTTCATGTTCCCACTTTAGTGATTCAGCAACACTCAGACATACTCTTCCTGTGTCAGTCATCTCATTTTATTTATTTGTTTGTTTTTTTATTTATTTGAGATGGAGTCTCGCTCTGTTGCCTAGGCTAGAGCACAGTGGCGTGATCTCAGCTCTCTGGAACCTCTGTCTTCCCAGGTTCAAGCGATTATTCCGCCTCAGCCTCCTGAGTAGCTGGGATTACAGGCGCACGCCACTATGCCTGCCTAATTTTTGCATTTTTAGTAGAGACAGGTTTTCACCATGTTGGTCAGGCTGGTCTTGAACTCCTGACCTCATGATCTGCCTGCCTCAGCTTCCCAAAGTGTTGAGATTACAGACGTGAGCCACTGTGCCCGGCCTTCATTTTATTTCATCTTTGTGTTCAGCTTCTCAGTGGCAGGGACTATGCTATAAATCTGCGTATCCCTTGCCTTAAGTATAATGCCCGGTTCATAGTAAGCTTTCAAGAAATATTTGTTGAATTGAAATAAATCAAAATAATTTATCAGAGGTTGTGAGGGCTCAAAAACACTACAAAATAGTGTTAAAAAGAAACACCAATTTAAAAAATAAATATTAGCTTTTCGTCTCCAAAATAATTACCCATTAAATAAACAAACTACTAGATGAAGGAATTATAGGTACTTTCACAAGTCAGGGCCACGTGACTGTGATACACGAGAAGAGCTTATGCGTAGTCCTTGTCTATCCCCCTGAAAGGAACTGGGCCTATGGAGTGGGGTTGAAAACACCCACATGAAGCTAGGCATCCTTTTAACCCTATATTAATGTACACCTACATTTGCTGTCTGTAACAGCCTTGCTGCTGTTACTTTTCCAAAATCTCTACTTACACTCTCTTAAATAGGAGTACTGGCTCCAATGCATCCTCAACCTTGTCCAAACATGATACTTACAAGTATATCATGTTGGCCATCACTTCTCATTTTTCTTACCGTCATTAACAGACTAGAGTCACTAAGGGGACATAAAGGGACATTAGTAGAATGTAGGTGGACTCTGTCCATCAAAAGTGAGATAAAGAAAACATCAGGCCCCAAGATGAGAGGAGGGTTCCAACTCTCCATATTTCCAAAACTGATTTTTTCCAAAAAAATCTCTCCTAATTTTATGCAAGAAGGCTAAAACTATACCTCAAACTTTATATCCTGCCCCTGCTCAAAAAGTATCCCTCTAGAAACTAAATCTAGTTTGAAAGCTAGCGAGGAAAAAAAGCTGGCTCTGGTACTAAGCAGATATTTTCTAGGCTGCATTCCAGGAAACTCATTTGATTATCCAGTTTAAGAATATAGGGAATATTTATTTTCTTATTTATTTCTGATTCACTTAACTGCAAGCCTACAAAGATGTTTCATAATTCAGCCAAGAATTGGGGGCACTAAAGTGTATAAAATAGCCCCTGCCATCATGAAGTGCATTCTCTACAAAAGAAAGCAGGTATTAAGCACTTAGAAATAACTACTCATGTAAAGTACTGAACACAATTCTAGTAACTAGGAGAGGTGATCTAGTTACAAACAAGTACCGTAATTATAATCAGGTGACAAATGCCAGTTGTATATAGAATGTGGGTCTGGTATAACTTTTAAAAAAGCAACACAGGAAGCAATGGGTTTCTCTTTTGTACAATTAATTGAGCACTTAACTATATGCCAGACACTGTGTTTATCGTACACTGTTTATGTCACCTCCATGGCAGTCCCGTGAACTGGAAACTATTAGTCTCCTCATTTTACAGAGGAGGAAATTATGGGCCAGAGAAGTCAAGTACTTGCCCATGATGATGGCTGAACCAAGAATGAAATCCAGGAGGTCTGGATTCCCTCAAGATCTGTGCTCTTTCCCACTACAAATGCTTAATAAATACTTTAAGAAAAAGATTTCACTAAGTTTAACTCAAAAAATTAACAAGAAGTTATAAATCATTTTCTTTTCTGGGAGAACATCACCCAACTTTTCCAGGCAATAGCTCTTATCATAGACAACATTATGTTGAGGAGTGCCTGGACGCTGCATGTGGACAGAGCTGAGTTGGAACACTAGCTCAGCTTAAACTCTCTGAGCCTCAGTTTCCTTAGTGGAAGAATGGAAATTGTAACACCTGCTTTGCAGGACTGTAGTGAGGAACAACTGTAACATCCATCCATTCATTCATATATCACACATTTTTGAGCATCTGCTCTTCAACAGATAACATAATAACAGGCTAGAGATACCAAGACGAGTAAGGCAAATTTCCTGTACTTAGGAAATTTACTCTGCTAGCGAACTGGCAAGCGACAAACAGCAAAGTGCTAAGTGTGTTAAGTGCTATGTTAGGACACTTAGGGATATCCTGTGTGCAAATTTCCTAACCCATAGTTAGTGGTCAGCAGAGTCCCTTCCGTCACCACTTTACTTTAAAAGTCCCCATAGATCTGCGATTTTTCATCTCTAGTTTTCCAGGATACTTGGTGGCCTCTGTGGCTGCCAGGAGGAGAGCTGGCCTTTTATCAGAACCTCAGGGAGAGGGGCAAATGCTCTTCTTTTCCCACAAGCCTCTCCTCCCTCCACTTGAATTGCAGAATGCCAATCAATGGATGGCATTTCACAATATGTGCCAAAGCCCCTTCCTAGAATTTCTTTGCCATCTTTAGTTTCTGTCAAGACAAGGCCTCTTGGCAATGATACCTTAGAAATCTGAGGCCAATTTTTCACCAATTAGACTGGAAAGTCACGAATCAGAAACATCCAGACTCTTGTTGGATTCTATTCAGTTGCACTGGGAAACTTTCACCCCCACCTAGCAAGACAGTCTGACTGACTGCCTCAGCAAGGCTTCCTGGAGCACCTGACGGTCCAGCTTATTTTCCCCATGACTGCAAAGCTGCTTTCCTCCTGCTTTAAGCCTAGTTGGGAGACCACAGGGGGTGGCCAGAAGTGCCCGCCGGTGACACAGAGAAAAGTGGCAGAGGGCATCTCACACCTAGGAACTTACATGGAGAAACTCCCAGCTATAGAGAAAGTTGCCCAGGCTGAGGGCAGGAGGAAGGAGCTTCCTTTCAGAGCGCTGCTAATGACCTGCCGGGAAACTGCACAGCAGTCATTTCGCATATCCAATGGCAGGTCACGGCGACAGATGTTCCCAACATATGTGGAGAATTAATTACCCACTAGTAAACAAAATCTGTGATGCGGAGAGTCATTTTGTCCAAATTTCTTACGATTTTGCTGTTATTAGGAGCTTAATTTTTCTTGATCATCTAGATCCTCTTGGATTAAAGCACTCCTTAATGGGCTCCGAGGAACATTCCAAAGAAAAATAAGGGCCTAGTGAGCTGTGGAGGGAGGAGGGAGAAGGGAGGAGGAGGAGGAGGAGGAGGAGCAGGAGCAGGAGCGCGGGGCTCAGGCAGTCAGGAGGATGTAGTATCCGAGCTGCTGATTGGGAGGCTGCACCACAGCGAGTGATTAGCAAATTATTTGATTAAAACATTGGATGCTAGTCATATTTTTAAAAATATTCTAATGGTTACCTCCTATTTAACAGCGCTTACACTTAATTTAACTGCGTGCTGTGGAACAGCTGGAGTTTCTAAAGGAAATTACAACATTCTGACAGAAATAGGCTTCCAGAAAGGTTTTCTTCTGAGCTGCCTTTAAGATTCTGAACATGTTCCCATCTGAGGTCGTGGAAGCAAATTCTGATATTCATCAGTTAAGAAAATAGATTTTCCTAAAAGGGGGGATTCAAGAATCTCTTGATTTTTGTAAGGCAGTTATTTCCTTGGCCATTTTCATCACTCACAAAAACTGTCAAAAATGCAATGGTTCCATAAGTAAATAAATCTGAGAGGCTATTAAAAATATGGTTCTTTATCTGTGCAAAAGTTTGTAACTCCTCTAAATCTTAAATTCATGTTTCCCTTAAATATTTTGTATAACAAAGTAAAGTAAATCTTTAAAAAATCTATTTGGCCCAGCAAACATTGTTGATGATTTAAAATGCACACTTTTTGTTTTTTTCATTTATTCACTTCTTCATTCATTCAACAAACATCTGCTGAGCTTGATGCTGGAGGAACAAAGATGAATAATATAACTTCAAAGACGCATGCAGAAAATAAATGTGTAAACAGATAGCTCCATGATATCCAACCTCCCAGGGCCGACTCAGGAGTACCTCCAGCTCTGTAACAACCAAAATGCCCCTTACGGCATGGCAGCGCCCCCAGCCCAGTTAAGAACCACAGGTTTAAGTAATATTCAGAGTGACGATAGAAAGAAGAGACCTGTTTTAGTCTGTTCTCATGCTACTAATAAAGCCAAACCTGAGACTGGGTAACTTATAAAGGAAAGAGGTTTAATTGACTCCTAGTTCCACGTGGCTGGGGAGGCCTTACAATCATGGCAGAAAGTGAATGAGGAGCAAGTCACATCTTACATGGAGGCAGGCAAGAGAGAGCTTATGCAGGGGACCTCCCATTTATGACACCAACAGATCTCATGAGACTTATTCACTACCATGAGAACAGTATAGGGAAACCATCCCCATGATTCAGTTATCTCCACTTGGCCCTACCCTATGTTGGGATTATTACAATTCAAGGTGAGATTTGGGTGGGGACACAGCCAAACCATGCCAGAACCAGAGGTCCTTCTGGAATTTTCATTAAAAACTTTGGGACTGGGACATTTCTGGATGCAAAAAGAGGAAAGTCTATTGCTGCAATGATGGAATAGAAAGAAACAAAGTCTACTGATGAAAAGATGAAATGGAAGCAAACAGCATGCTTAAGACAAAGCCCACTTTTATTTCATTTCTTACTCTAGGTATTGATTTCCTGTCTTTTCTTTCTATGAATTTGACCCATCACAGGAAACAAAATTCTTTGTGAAAAGGCCAATGATCTATAATATCAGTTCGGTATTCGTTTCTGCTGCAAGTCACCAGGATCTGACAGTTGAAATTTATTTGGGGGAAACTACTGATCAAAACTAAAAATTACTTATCCCACTTTCTCAGGAATTCCAAATTTCTTCCTGAATTCTCAGAAATTTAAAAGAGAGGCACATCAGAAACTGGTGGGTCTGACATGAATGCTTTATTACTTAGAGCAATAGAAACCTGGTTTATGAATTTTTTGAGGTAACACTTCAGTTCTTCTTTTTAACTTGTTTCATGCTATATAACATTTATGCCTTTACCCTTTATCTTGAAGGTTGGCATTAATGGCCACAATAAACATCTAACCACCTACTTTGTTAGGCAGAATATGGTAAGGATGGGAGAATGGCCTCTGTATTACATAGCAGATATTTATAAGTATAAAACTCAGAATGTGAAGGGTGAGAGGCCAGTGATTTGTGAACTTGCTACAACTCACTTTGGAACTTTATAAGATCTCTAACTTTCACCATCTGGGTGCAGTTTTACCCACTCATCAAATAGCCTTTTGGCATTTTGCCACTATTTTGCATTTTATTTTTCTTTCATTATGTAAAACAATAAAAACCTAATACAATTCATATGTTTTCCTGCTTCTAATCTCATAATATTGCTTTATTTTCATTTCAGAGCTATTTGAATCCTATAATTCAATCCTATTTGAACATGATAACATGGCACAGTATGTCTAATATTTAGAAGCAGGCCAAAACAGTCCTCAGCTGTGGAAATTTATTATTCCTTGCAACAAGTGATTAAACCAATTCTCTGATTAATCAAAACTGTACTTTGGAACTAGCCACATGAGACCAGAATTTTAAATCATGTTATGCATACTGTAGCAATATAAAGAACAAGATTGAAAAATTAACTGTATTTAACAAATAGGCATTAATCTTCCCTCAGACTTCTTGAAAGAGCAAAGCCACACTCACACAAACTTTAAAATATATGCCTTGACAAGCACCAAGGAAAATGTCACATTCTTTTAATAGGTGCACAGTGTTACTGTGAATCATTTCTCCTTGAAGGACTTCAGCACTGTTTATGGCTTTCCCTGATGACACCTCCTCCCTCACCACCTTTTCTAGTTACTGTTCATGCACCTTCCCCAGTGCTAATGGGAAGGGCCTGAATTCTTCTCATTTCCCATTGCTACTTCCACAAGCATAATTCAGGAGCACTTCCTGTTTCAGGTTAATATCATTTAATTAGAGCACCTTTTTCCCATCCTCATGTCATCCACTGAACTCCATCTTCATTTCTCTACTTTTTTCAAACTTGAATTATAATTTTATTTTCTGTTCTACTCTTGCTCTCCTTACTTAATTTATGCATTCATTTCATCTTTTAATTTTTATTTTTGAGGCAGGGGCTTCCTGTGTTGCCCAGGCTGGTCTTGAACTCTTGGCCTCAGATGATCCTCGTGCCTCAGCCTGTCAAGTAGCTGGAATTACAGGGACTTGCCATCATTTATTCACTCCTTTATTTACCAAATATTTATCAAACATTCCCCATGTCAGAGATTTTGCTGAGTGTGATGAATACAGAGGCAAATAAGACATAGATTCTGTCCCTGAGGTGCCCAAAACTGTGGAATAGTTGCAGTGATCTGATTCGGATAGGGTGTAGCTAGTGTGTTGGCAGAGCAGCCCTATGTGCACAGCATGATGTAGCCCTCATATTATTATGGTATATGAGGATAACATATTAGCAACATATGGTTCTAGTATATGAAAACATCAATATCCCATCATTATCCTGGGATATAGGGGAAAAAAATCCCAACATAGTATCCTAGCATTCAAGAAGAAAAAAAACTTAGCCGTATAAAACATGAAACATGATAGTGCTTGATTCAGTAGTATAAATTGTGAATGCAAATATAGTTCTCTTTATTCTATAAGTATACATTTGTGGCAAGATATAACCAAAAACTAAAACAATAACTGCCTAAGATGTCTGACACCATCTCACCCACCACCAACACCTTCACCCCAGGCATTTTTTTCTAATAAAGAGAGGGCACAAATAGTAACATCTTCATCCCAGCTGTCATATCAACCATATGTAAGCTTCCCACCTTCAAGATTACAGATTCTGAAATTCACACATTTTACCAAAAACAGGTTGTTTTACCAGGAATGTCACCACATTTTCACTGAAAACGTGCTGTTTTGCAGTCATTTAACCTTCCCAGTTCTCAGTCTATGAGTCGTTCCTGTCTTTATTTTCTTCGCTAGTTTGGCTATTAGACACTGTTTTGACACTTCTATCCCCAGTACTTTAGATTACTCTAACTTTATGACTCAGACAAATGTACATCCCAGACATGGATTCATCCAATTCAAATTATCTTGTCTTTTATCAGATATCTTATTAAACCTCCAACTCACCCCTAAACACCTTGCACCCTCTCTCAACCTTCACCAGTTCAATTCTATTTGAACATGATAACATGGCACAGTATGTCTAATATTTAGAAGCAGGCCAAAACAGTCCTAGTTCAAGAGGCAGCTGTAGAGTCCTCAGCTGCAAAAATTTATTACTCCTAATTGGCTACTATGAACTTTCTTAACTCTACTGAAACTTCCAAGTGAGGACAACAAGGTCATTTTAGAATTTTTTCAGTTTCTCTTCCTTCCATAACAAATATCATGGTACCTCCTCCCACTCTTTTGTCTGTTAGGGGATAAAATGCCCTTATTCATTGTTTGAGATAATCCATTTGGCTATGCAGTTAATACAGCTAAGTTCCTCCCCTTTCCCATGAAACTTAGTTCCATCATTTATTCTATCTTCTTATCTTCTTGCCCACCTCTCAATATTTCTTTTCCCTTTCCTGGACCTGGCCATTCAGGGGATGCCAAAAGGGACCATGAGAAAGTTGTTTTGTAATTTCATGATAGCTCATTAGGGTAATAGTCATGGCCACCAAAGTTAAGCAGGTTGACAGATTGTTTTCTAACTTTATTTACAACATTATATTGCAACTTAAACATGTATCTTTCTTTACTGACATACATTTAGTCCAAGGAACTCATTGAAAATTATCAGTGTGTTTCTCTAGATAGGCAGATTATGTCCTAGGCTACTTCAAAGAGTTATTTTTATGACCACAGTGTCTTTTAATTTTTATTTGCCCAAATTTTAAATGGTCCTTATATTGTTTTATACTTCAAAGCACAACAAACTTTGAATAACCAAATAAACATATTATAGACCTATAATTAGGGCTAATTATAAAGTAGGCAAAAGGAGACTTCTACTGTGATTGGCAATTAAGAGTCCTGGGCACTGAAGTTAATTCGGTTTAATTCCCTCATCTGAATATATTGACTTCATAACAAAATTACATTTTTAATATTAAAAGGCATTTATAAAAATTATGAACAAAACTTGAAGGAAATTAATTTATATCTAATTACATTAACAATAATCACTTGATGTCCCAAGCACAACTAAATTCATATCCTGTTAATGAAATATTGGCTTCCTCCCCATCCTTTCCTGTTTTAAAGGTGAGACATATGCAGTTAGAATGACCTATATGTTACAAATTATTGTTGTTATTTTCTTTCTTTTTTTTTTTTTTTAAGATGGAGTCTTGCTCTGTTGTCCATGCTGGAGTGCAGTGGCATAATCTTGGCTCACTGTAACCTCCGTCTTCAAGGTTGAAGAGATCCTCCTGCCTTAGCCCGCCCACCCCTCACCCCCAGTAGCTGGGATTACAGGCATGTGCCACCATGCCCAGCTAATTTTTGTATTTTTAATAGAAACAAGGTTTCACCATGTTGGCCAGGATGGTCTCGAACTCTTGACCTCAGGTGATTCACCCACCTCAGCCTCCCTGTGCTGGGATTACAGGTGTCAGCCACCACGCCCAGCCATTGTTGCTATTTTCTAATATCAACAGGTGCCCCATTTGGTACCCTGTGCTGCCATTTAAACCTCACATCTAGTCACAAAGTTCTCTATGCATTTTTTGATTCTTGTAACAAATATTTATTGATCATCTATTATATGCCAGGCACTGTGCTGTGTGCAGAGCACACAGAGGTGAGCAAGACAGAACAGGTCCTTGCCCTTGTCTAGAAAGACATCATTTACATGCAATACTCCCTCAGACTAAATTGGATCGGCATAAGATAAATTCTTGACAGCCAGACTGTAAGATTTGTTTTGATCCATGTATAACATTATACTGTTGTCCCACTGGTAAAGAAAATCAAACAAGTTAAAGGCCACTACAATAGGGTCTAGATCACAATCTGTGTTAACAGAGCAGAGAAGAAGCTTCAAGAACACCTGTACTCTCTTAATACTTGATACCTTTCTTCATAGCTGTCTACATTTATTTAACTCTTAATTTATTGTGCTTTCTGCCACTGCTTTGAACAGGTTATCTCATTTAATTCCCCGATCATCCTAGGAAAGAAAGTTCTGTCATTTCTTGTTTACAAATGAGAAAACTGATCATCTAGAGAAGGTAAGTACAATGTCCAAGTTCACGTATCTAGTAAGGAGACAGTTGGTAGTAAACCAAGGTCTGTCTGAGTGTAATACTACCTTCCCATGAAATAATATTCCACGATGCTAAGATATATTGGCAAAATGAAAACCGGGCATGAAGCACCTCAAATAGAGACAGAAATAAATATAAAGAAGACAAAAGATATATCTAATAGCTGCCCTCTTTAGTCCTAAGGGGTTTAATTAGGAAAGGTCATTTTGGGTGGGCAACAGCATGAGAGTCTGTTTTTCCTTAGCGAGCTGCACTTTCTGTGAGCTTAGACATATGCTTTGGAGTTACAATGTTTCAAAGAATTCTCAGTCTGTAACTTAAAGCCTCCATTTTTGAAGCTTTTACAAGTTGTTAGCTTGTTCGAATGTTTGTTAAAATAAAAAGAAAATTTGGTTAACATAGTTCCTATACTCTTTGAGAAAGAGGCAACAAATTTGATCATCATATTGAAAGAAAGTGACACACAGGGAAAAATAGGGGAATTTCTCCACACTGACTCTTGACTCATTTTGTCTGAAAAACCTACTGACTTAATTTGCAGTGGTTTCGTGGAGTAAGAGGATTACTGTCAATGTGAACAGTCTGTATGTGCAACTTTTGTTCCCATAGCAAAAATGTAGACGAAGATGCCAACACCATTAGCTGCCTGCCTTTTACAATCATCCAAGGAGCTCCCACTGAACAGACACCAAACGAGGACAGTTTAATGTAAATTGAATAGTGCCCCTAATATTACATTGCCATTTAGCACTCCACTTCTAAGTGTCAGGGTGGCATGAGCCAAGTTCTACTCTGGGACCTGCACAGTGATTCATGAGTGGCTATTAATGTTACCACCGGTTACAACAAAAGCATGTTACTGAACTTGAAGAAGCCATTTTACTAGTGCTGCTTTCTTCTTTCCATTGTGGTTTATTTTCAAATTGCTTATTTCTCACCTAATATACCCTACTTCCCCCGTTCATTCTGAAAGAATATATATGTGAGGATAGTTGCAATAAGGGGATGGTGGGTCCCTCCAGCTGAACCTATCTGAGCGGTGCCTTAGGTGTGATTCCTAGGCCAAGGCAAGGAGAATACAAGCAACATTAAACCAGTAAGCAAAATAAGCTTGGGCCAGAAATAGAAGTGTCAAATATGAGAAGAGATGGGATTCAAACGCAAAATGTAATCAAGAACATGGTAAGGGTCAGATCGCAAAGTCATCACCAGAGGGAAAAATCTATGATTTCCAGAATCTGGATTGGGCAGAGAAAACATCCAGGACTACCCCTAAGATTTATGAGGCCCTAACCAATAGTACAAATAGAGGCCCATATCTCATATGTCTAATGTTCAAATGTCATAACTCAATCTCTGCCCAAGGCCTGGCCTGTGTTTCTATCCTGGTGCTCCCACCCTCAGGGCTTCAGCCTACTCACTGGGGGTGACTGTGAAATTACCCTGCAGCCTGTTAAGCCTGAGTGGAAGCATGATCTTCTGGGGCAAAGCCTACCCCTGGACACCTGGGCAGGGACCAACCCAAACCCAGAATGGAGAGTAACCACTTCAGGCTCCTCAGGGAGTCAAGAGGGACAGATTCCCCTGCCCCATACTTTTCCCACTCAGGATACTTGGTTCCAAACACCTCTCAAAACGAAAGCCCTGAGCACAAAGGAGAAAAGGAATGTAGTGTTTAGGAGCTTGGAGCAACCAAGTTTAAGGAAATCATCCTGTCTTCCTCTGATGAGTCAGGACTATGACTAGGTCTTCTCCTTCCCCATATGCACTTGCACACTCCCAGCTCTGCTCTCTGGCCTAGGGCACCTAGCTCTACTTCCTCTAGAAGGTACCTCACCTATAGTCCCAGAGTACTCAATGAGTTACAGGTCCTTCTAGAAATATTCTTAGGAAAAAATAAAATTGTCTTGTGTTTCAGTGTTTTGAGATCTGCAGTACCCTTTGTTACACAGACCCAGGACGAGGGACCCTTCCTTGCCTGAGTCTAAGGGCAGAGCTGAAGGTGACCTATCATTTTTAGGTCTCTAGAAGTCAATTGCAAACCCAGAGGTGTGTAACTAATTGCCTAAAGTGCCAGGCATCCTCTGATGGTGGCCTGTACTCTACCTGTCCTGGGTACGCCCAACCAACCTGTGTCTCAAGAGTCCTAGTGGGGGCTGGGTGTGATGGCTCATGCCTGGAATCCCAGCACTTTGAGAGGCCAAGGCAAGTATATCACTTGAGGTCAGTAGTTTGAAATCAGCCTAGCCAAAATGGTGAAAACTGTCTCTACTAAAAATATAAAAATTAGCCGGGCATGGTGGCACATGCCTATAATCCTAGCTACTCAGGAGGCTGAGGCAGGAGAATCACTTGAACCCGGGAGGTAGAGGCTACAGTGAGCCAAGGTCACGCCACTGCACTCTAGCCTGGGCAACAGAGCAAGACTCCATCTTAAATAAAAGAAAAAAGAGTCCTGGTGGGACACCACTTCCCTCTCTAAAGAAAGACTAAAGCAATCAAGTTTAGAAAGCACTAGAACACATCTTAAAATGATCAGTGTCATCTACGGTGGAAAATCAAACTATGAACAGATGAGTGTGACATGTAGCTTTTAGTAAGAGAGTAATTACAACGGAGCACAAGCTTTGGCATAAACTCTCAGTCCATGAGGCAGCCTTTTATTCAGTAACGGGCATCTGAAATTATGTTTCCAGTCTGGGAAAGATTAGCAGTAATCTAGGTTTCATATTAAACATACCCATATGCAAAACGGGAGAGGACTAACAGAAATATCACCTTCAAATACCTATTTCATGAATGTCTACAGTTGTGTGCTTTGTTCATTTCGCAAGAGGGAACAGGTACTAGGGAAAATGGATTAGTTAAGGAACCACAAAAAGCCTAGAATAGGCAGAGAGCCATCTACTACATTAAGGCTTAGTCCAATATCCACTACAATGGTATGCACATAAGTGAGCCTCAAAAAATGAAAATGACCAAAATTATATCAAATCAAAAATTTTCTCAAGCTAATAAGCATTAAGGCTTTCTGGATGTAGATAATTTTGAGCTATAAGAAAGTATAGCTTCTCCGGGCACAGTGGCTCATGCCTGTAATCCCAGCACTTTGGGATGCCAGGGCAGGTGGATCACCTGAGGTCAGGAGTTCCAGACTAACTTGACCAACATGGTGAAACCTCATCTCTACTAAAAAATGCAAAAATTAGCCAGGTGTGGTGGTGCATGCTGGTAATCCCAGCTACTCAGGAGGCTGAGGCAGGAGAATCGCCTGAACCCAGGAGGTGAAGGTTGCAGTGAGCCAAGATCGAGCCATTGCACTCCAGCTTGAGCAACAAGAGCAAAACTCTGTCTCAGGGAAAAAAATAAGAAAGAAGATACAGCTCTTAGTACTGACCTCGTCATTCCCCTCTCCCCACTCATTCAATGACTATAGTCTACTCAATGGTTTCACTATGCATACTTGTAAGGTAATGATTTAGATTCTGTACAGAGTCTCTATAGATTCTGTAAAGTCTCTTTGGGTAAATACAAAAAGTGTTTTAAAAAGGTGTCATATACACATGCACACATATATGCATTGCGGCACTGTTTACAATAGCAAAGACCTGGAACCAATCCAAATGCCCATCAATGATAGTCTGGACAAGGAAAATGTGGCACATATACACCATGGAATTTTACGCAGTCATAAAAAATGATGAGTTCATGCCCTTTGTAGGGACATGGATAAACCTGGAAACCATCATTCTCAGTAAACTGACACAAGAACAGAAAATAACACTGCATCTTCTCACTCATAGGCGGGTGTTGAACAATGAGAACACATGGGCACAGGGAGGGGAGCATCACACACTGGGGTCTGTTGAGAGAGGCTAGGGGAGGGACAACGGGGGTGGACAGGTTGGGGAGGGATAACATGGGGAGAAATGCAGGGGGATGGAGGCAGCAAATCATATTGCCATGTATGTACCCATGCAACAATCCTGCATGATCTGCACATGTACCCCAGAATCTAAAGTACAATTAAAAAAATAAAAATAGAAAAGGAAAAAAAAAGGCTACATACATTTTTCCATTTATATGAAATGTCCAGAATTGCCAAATGTATAATCGAAGAAAGTAGGTAAGTGGTTTTTAGGGTCTGGAAGGGAGGAAATGGAGACTGACTGTTAATGGGTATGAAGTTTCTTTTTTGGGGTGATAAAAATGTTCTAAAATTTGCTGGGGTGATGGTAGCACATATCTGTGAATATACTAAAAGCCATTGAATTGTATACTTTAAATGGTTGAATTATATGGTTCTATGGTCTGAATGTCCCCCTGAAATTCATCTATTGGAACCTAATTACTAATGTGATGATGTTTGGGAGGTGATTAGGTAATGAGGGTGGGGCCCTCCTGAATTAGATTATTGCCATTACTTAAAAGGCTGGAGAGAGACCCCTCATGCCTTCCACCACCGTGCGGACACAACAAGAAGGCACCATCTATAAACCAGAAAGTGGGCCCTCAACAAACACTGAATCTGCCAGTGTTTTGATCTAGGACTTCCTAGCCTCCTGAACTGTAAGAAACAAATTTCTGTTGCTTATAAGCTGCTCAGTTTATGGTGTTTTGTTAAAGCAGTTTACATGGACTAAGTTAGTATATGAATTATATTTCAATGAAGCTATTGTTAAATAAAGTAAGATTGCTGTGAGGACTGACTGAATCACAATAAAAAGGTGTCATATATAATTTCTTAGAATATTTTGAAAAAGCACAAAGGATGTCTCATTATTATCTTTGCACTAAGCAACTGGTTTCAATAACGAGTCCTGAATAGCAAATAAAAACTTGAGAGATTCAGAAATCCATGCTGCTGCACACAACAAGGAAACTGAAATTACAGATATTCTCCAACGAGTGCCCACACAGACTCAATGAGGAATGATTTGTATTGAACTGGAACATAAGACTTTGAGGTTGTAGTGTTGACAAATACCTTGCAGAATGAACAACGCAAATACAGACACAAGCATAAAACATGGAGAAGAATTTTAGAATCTTGCTAAATATCCTAATTTAGACTAAAGATAAACCCAAGGTAAATTACTTCTAACTTTGAAAAACGGAAGACCCATCCACAGAAAATCTACTTCAGATGTGGAGGACCACACAAATGTTATCTCTATATCTCAAATGGTCAATCTTCCTCTTGACCTTCAATATAGGACCCACATATAATAAAATGATTCTATCCACTGCTAGGTCTTTCTGGGTTATGTTACACTAGATCAGGCCAGGTCAGGTGAAACTTACCAGTCATTTCAGACTATTGATTAAAAACGCTCACATTTCTTTAGGTATTGTCTGTTTTCATGAAGGGGAGACAAGGGGCATTTCAATCTCTATAAACAATCCATCTCCATCTCCATATTCTCTACGGAAGCTTACACATGCATGATAACTTGAGCCATTTTCCAGTAAATAAAGAGAATAAATAACAAAACAACATAGCGCTTAATTTTCCTTTTCTTTTTCTTTCTGTTTCTTTTTCTTTGGCTTTAGGCAGCAAAATGCTTAAGCACTGAAATGGGCAAAAAGCAGTTTTAAGAATATAGGTCAGGACATTAATATAAATTTGATCACCTCCTTTTTATTCTCTAACATTCCCCACAATAAATCAGCCCACTTTCCTCCACCCTCTCCTCACATACACTTCACCCTCCCGTCCTGATTTTGGCTCACTGAATGTAAATCTGTGACAAGGGTATCTATATATAATATTAATGGCGCCAAGGAGGGCTGGTGTGAAGTGTGAGAGCTTGCCAAGAAAGGAGCGATCTGAGCCCAGCCGTTCATCCTCTGCAGTGAGCTCTACATCATCTGCAGGACAAATGTAACATCATTAGGAAAAAAAAAAAAAGGTTTAAAAAAATAGGTTAAAAAAAAAAAGAGGAAGGAGGAGGTGGGGAAGTAGCCATTCTGCAAGGAAATGGCTAAGTTGGAGCTTCCAATCAATCTTACTAAGCCAGGTTCCCTCAGATATTGTCAGCCACTACAGACAAAACAGATTGCTCAAGAGATCACTGAGAGTCAAACAAGCAAGCAAACAAACAAAAAACACCAGGAAAATACAAATTGGTTATCAGAGATTTACTCAGGTACCAGCTGGCATTTTGAATGCATTTACCAGTTTATGCCCAGGAAAGAGAAAGAAGTTTGCTTTATCCTTAGATAAAGGAATTCAAAAAAATGGCATTGTAGGGGGGACTTTATTAAAATAGACAATAAGCATTTGCTGTAGGTATAAAAAGAAATTATTACAGGGATCTTGGAACACAAGATTTCAAAAATGCACAAAGGATAGAGAAGTTTGAGTTTTAGTCTTTACTTCATGTCAAAGTTTAGCTTCCAGGTTGCTATGTGTCAGAGTTTATAAGGTGGGAGGATGTTTGTTCAGTTGTAGGCGTAAGGACTATGTTTAACTCAATATCTTAAGGAAGTGGTTCTACAGACAATTTGTTGCCTGTTATGGATTAGATGTTTGTGTCCCCTCAAAATTTATATGTTTCAATCCTAAACCCCTAAGATGATGGTGTTAGTAGGCGGGGAGCTTGATAGGCGATTAGGTCATGAGGATGGAGCTTCCATGATGGGATAAGGGCCTTCATGAGGAAATGAAGAGCCCAGAGCTCTCATTCCTCTGACATGTAAGGATGTAAAGTGAAGATGGTCAACTGCAAACCAGGGAGAGGGCCTTCACCAAGAGCCTGACTATACTGACATGCTGATCATGGACTTCCAGGCTCCAGAACTCTACGAAATAACTTGTTGCTTAAGCCATCCTGGCTGTGGTAGTTTGTTATAGCAGCCCAAGCGGACTAAGACAATTGCCAACTGAGAGAATGAAACTGACACATTTTCCTTAATTATAGGAACAGGTTAAATGAAATGCAAGTTTCATTACTCCTCTGATTTCACTTCGTCACTTGTCACTTCATTCGGAGTTTGACTAGTTATTCTGATTTGTCATCTAAATTGCTACCAAATCTATACCACTAAGCCATTTAGTTGAATTTAGTAGATTTTTCTCTTACAGATTTTTTTTTAGCATTCACTTTGTATGATTCCCAAGTCCTTTCACTGAGGGTCAGAATTTGTCTGAACCTAGTCCAGAGTTTTCAGGCCTAATAAATCTTACCCAAGGTCGATATCTTCACTCAATATTGATAAATCAGTTTTATATCAATTTAAATGAATGAATACTCAGGATAACTCAGAAATCAATAACTGAATATTTAAAAATCAGCATCACCCATCTGCATCCAATATCTTTTTGAAGTTTATTCATTCATAGTTTGAAGTAAAAGAAATTAGGTGTGTACCTTTTACAATAGTCTTATTTTCAAATTATAATTAAGCAAAACTATTGCTCCTACCAGTCATTTAATTTAGTGCTCTGTTTACTGGAGAAGATGATCTGTGGGCAGTTCCATATTTAGGCTAGTGAAAAGAATTGGTACTTAATGTAACCAAACTAAGAAAGTGCAAGATCATGTTTAATTGCATCAAACTCCACTCTTTAAGTTCTTAGAGGATTTAATGATCAGTAACTCACTGAATCTTGAACTTGTCAAATAGTAATTCCTTTTCCTTCTATGAATTGCCATAGTTTATACTTAATTTAAACTGAGATGTATAAAATTATGGTTATGGTTATGAAAAAAACCAGAATAGGTTGTTTTTTTTTAACAATAATGCATTGGGTATATACAATATGCACAAGTATACAAAGAAGTATAGAAAGTCTCTAAGTAGGCAATGCAAACATATTTGATTTTGACACATATGGCCAGTAATTCTGACTATGGAAAGGAATGTCCCCTAATCATAATTATGACTGCACTAACAACCCACCAATCCATCCTGGAAAAAATAAACAACTGGCCGAACTTAACTATTAAAGAGCCCTGGGCAAATTATTTACATTTCCCATTATGGGCTCTCTTGCAAAATAAAGAGTAGATGAACTGAAACATGAGATCAGACATGAATGAGAATTATTTTTTATTATTCTTAAACAGATGATGGGTAAATATTAGTCACATAAATTTCAAATGAAGATATGATGCATTTGCTTATTCTGTTTAATTTTGTACCACTTTATGTAACAATAGAGGAATTTGCAAATTAAAAACAATTTTGCAAATATAATTTGATTCAGACGATCCTGATTGGTGGCTCATTTTTATGAGTCATCTCCTTTAAATTAAAATTAGTAGAAAATTAATATACTATACTTGCTAATATTAAAAAATGCCCTACTGTTGTCTTTCGAAATAGAATTTATCCTCCATTGCATCATGGAAGCTTTAGAAAATATATAGTACAGAATGATGTTCACAATTTATTTTTGAAGGAGCTGCGATTTATTAATTAAATACGTCTGGCTGCTCACAGTGGCTCATGACTGTAATCCTAGCACTTTGGGAGGCTGAGGTGAGCAGATCACTCGAGGCCAGGAGTTCGAGGACAGCCTGGCCAATATGGTGAAACCACATCTCTACTAAAAATACAAAAGTTATCTGGGAAAGGTGGTGCATGCCTGTAGTCTCAGCTACTCAGCAGGTTGAGGAGGGAGAATTGCTTGAGCCTGGCATGTTGAAGCTGCAGTGAGCTGAGATCACGCTATTGCACATTAGCCTTGGTGACAGAGTGAGACTCTTTCTCATATATATATATATGTATATATATATATATATGACATCTTTACTAAGTTTTAAAATTTTTAGCTCCTTGTTGGTTGGAACTATCTGTCATTCATATTTTTTACCCTGAGCACTCACAGTATTGGGCCCTGCCTGAGGAATGGAATGCTGTGACTAGGCAAGTTGTCACCTACCTGCAGGCTTATTATTTCTCTTATTTAATAGAGGATTAGATGAGAAGATCAGTAAAACTTCCTTTCACAGAGAAGGCTATGATTCGATGAATTATGGATTGAGGACACAGAAGCTCTCTATTGGGTCTTGTTAGTTGTAAGCCTTTGTAGGGAAAAAAAACAAATAGCAACTGGATAAGAAATTAAAACAATTATTATAATGGACAAGCTGTATGGGAAGAGCTGGTAATCTTAAGCTAAGAACGAAGCAAGGCTTAAAATGAAGAAATTTTTTAGCTGTGTCTGGAATGACAGGTAACACTCCTGGTAGGGGAAGAAGGAACTCGTTTCAGGTTGCAAGAATAGCCTGAGCAAAGATAAAGTTTGTTTGGTTGATTAGCTCAAGATAGTTGGGACACGTTATAGGTGAACAGATACAACAGAAGATAAAAATACTGATATTAAGCCCAGGATTTAAGAGAAAGAAAAAAAAAGTTTGGTCTTGGTGCACGAGAAAGCTTTAACAGAGAAGATGGCACTTGAACTGAATCTTGGAAAATGAGGCTTTGAAGAGGAACAGGAGAGGATAAAAGTGAATTTAATATAGAAAAGAATATATATGATAGATTTATTTAGGGCAGGAAAACAGTTTGATTAGAATAAAGCATTTGTGTGGAAATAACCATGACTGGAAAAGGAAATCAGGAAGATTTTGGAGAAGGGTAGAACATTCCCAGTAAATAATTTGTCTAATTCTCATGTATTGGGTAATCTCTGCTATGCTATGTGCAGAGGAATCAAATAATGATAGCATTGGGAAGCCAGGGTGGCAGCAGAACATAGGGTGACCTAGAAGACAGAAGGAATGAAATAGGAGAACCAGTAGGGAAACTGTTACTCAGGCTGAAGCATGAGATGATTAATAAAGAAAAAGAACTTCAAGACTTAGTTGACAAAACAGATACGATATATGAGGTAGAAAAAACATTTGAAGATGGTATGAGAATGTGGCACCTTTACCATGCATATATAGGACATACAAAAATATTCATTTTGAAAGGTTGTATTCTATGTTTACTTCTATTTTAAGTTTAGGGTTACATGTGCAGGTTTGTTATATAGGTAAACTTGTGTCATGGGGGTATGTTGAACAGATTATTTCATCACCCAAGTATTAAGCCTAGTACCCACTATTCTTCCTGATCCTCTTCCTCCTCCCACCCTCCACTGTCTTATAGGCTCCAGTGTCTGTTGTTCCCTTCTTTGTGTCCATGTTTTCTCATTGCCTAGCTCCCACTTATAAGTAAGAACATCAGGTCTTTGGTTTTCTGTTCCTGTGTTAGTTTGCTAAGGATAATGGCCTCCAGCTCCATCCATATCCCTGCAAAGGACATGATCTCATTCTTTTTCATTGCTATACAGCATTCCATGGTGTATATGTATCACATTTTTTTAGTTCAATCTATCACTGATGGGCATTTAGGTTGATTCCATGTCTTCGCTATTGTGAATAATGCTGCAATGGATATACAAGTACATGTATCTTTATAACAGCATGATTTGTGTTCCTTTGGGTATATACCCAGTAATGGGATTGCTGGGACAAATGGTATTTCTGTCTTCAGAACTTTGAGGAATCACCACAGTGTCTTCCACAATGGTTGAACTAATTTACACTCCTACGAACAGTGTATAAGTGTTCCTTTTTCCCCACAGAAAGGATGTATTCTTAACATTCTTAAGGGAGGTCATTGCAAAAATGCAACAGGCAAACCCAGCTCTCACAGTATACAGAGGACTGTATGGAAAGTAATAAAATTGGCACAACATATACACATCTGTTGAAAAAATGTTTGAGTGACAGTAACGTAAATGCTAATTATGGGCTACAAAAATAGGAATTTATCTCACAGCAAGAAGACTATCAGTAAATATTTGCTCTTTAGGTTCAGCTACTTGGGAAATTTTGTCTTTCTACTCTGATATTCTTAAGGTATAAGTATTTATTTTTATGTTTGTTACCTGCTGGTCACAACATAGCTGCTACATCTCCAGACATGACATTCAATTTCATGATAGGAAGAAAAGATTTATCCCTTTATATTACGAAAGCAAAAGCCTTCCTAGAAATCCCCAACAGACTTTAATTCACATCTTGTTGGCCAGAGCTGATTGACAGGGCCATTTCTAGCAGTAAGCGGTCCTAGGACTGTTTCCTGGGCACCACTGCATACCAAAGACAGGATTCTGATAGAAAGAAAAATAGATATTGTGTAGGCAATTAAAAAGGTATATCAGGGTATATTTTGTGGCATAGTAAACAAAAGTTCTAGAAGGTGATTGCTTTCAAGTGATAAAAAATTTATTGTCATTAAAATTTGACCTAGTTGGTTGACGCTTCTGAATCTCTCTCTAAATTGTTCCTCTCCCTATTTTCCCCATCTCCATGAATTGCACTCATCTGGCTTGGACTATAGCAGTGACCTCAACTGGTCACTTTTTCTCTATCCTCTTGCCCTATTACTATTTTCTATACAATAAGAATAATCTAGGCGGAGAGATCCAAGATGGCTGATTAACAACAGCCCAGGATTGAAGCTCCCAGTGAAAGCACAGAAAGCGAGTGGACGCCGCAATTTCAGACGAATTTCTGTGGCCCACAAACTGGGAGATTCCTGGCGGAGGAGCCACACGTGTCGCCAGTGCGACTCTTTTGGCCGGCACAGCTGTTTTGCCGGCGCCCCGGCGCAGTGCAGCGCTTCTCAGTGTGGAGTATACACGGCTGGGTGCCCTTTCAGTCAGGCTCGGCTGGTCCCATCCCCACAAGGAGAACAGCAATTGGAAGCGCTGAGGACCGAGAGTTTCACATTAAGCACAGCTGAACCCAGGAAGGCCAAGCTCTGTGGGGAAGGGGCATCCGCCAAAGGAAAACTAAGAAACAGAGAAAACGTCATCACCAACAAGCCGGACATTCACTCAGACCCAATCTGAAAGTCGGCAATTACAAAGACGACAGGTGGATAAATCCACAAAAATGGGAAGAAACCAGTGCAAAAAGGCTGAGAACACCCGAAATCAGAATGCCTCTCCTCCTACAGGGG